>JAQZBX010017799.1:0-35223 GCA_029593785.1 Cabassous unicinctus | reverse complement strand
CGCGAGCCTGCCTGCCCTCACAAGGAGGCACCGGGAAGCGAACCCAGGGCCTCTCATATGGTAAACGGGTGCTCTATCCATTGCGCCACACCCGCTTCCTGCCGTGAGGTTGCTGCATCAGCCCACCGCACCGCTCAGGCCGGCGTGCCCTCACAAGGAGGCCTCGGGACGCAAACCCGGGCCTCCCATATGGTAAACGAGGACTCTATCCACTGAGCCACACCCGCTTCACGACATTTCCATATCTGAAGGAAGAAATTTGAAGGAAAGTGGGGTCACAGGTCCCAAACAAGTCCCAAACCTAGCAGGGCAAAACCCATTTGATTCCAAGATTTAAGAGTCATCTATGGACTGATAGTTTGTCCTCTGGGATTGCTGGAGCAGCAGCCCCACCCTTTCCAAGAGCTGAGTCAGTGGTTATGCTCTGAGTACTGGGTGGTGGCCATACTCTTCATGATCTCCAGAATGGTAGACCCATCTTCTCCAAACACCATAGTGGGCCTGTCCTTTGCAAATATCAGGGCAGAATCCCAGTACTATCTAAAGCCTAAGAAGACCCTCTCTCTTGGCCTGAAGAAATTTCTTCTGCCAGATGACTGCTTCCACAGTTGTGCCCCTGAAGTCATTTTCCCTTCATTTCAACCCATCTCTGTCCCTTTCAGTACAGAGTGGCAGTACTTCAGCTCATAAAAAATTGTGCAAAAATCTTATTGGCTTTCTGTACAGTTCAAGGGTGTCTAGGCCATCAGAAAAAAATCTTTCTCAGCTCTTTTTTTTTTTTTTTAAATGATGTCTCCTTCTCTGAGAAGCTTGACTGGATCCATGAGTCATATGCCTATTCTCCTTAGGAAAGATTTGTTCAGCTACATCCTATTTAGCAAAGGTTTGTTCAGCTTCACCTTTTCACAGAGCCCTGTTCTCTAGGAACTCACCTCCCAGGAGCTCAGGAAGGGCCCTGATAGAACTGCTTTTGGCTATAGTCTCAGAATATGCTATGTGGATAGGCTGAGAAATTTTCAAATCATAAATTTATCAGTTTAGTCTTCAATTTATCTCTTTCCTTTTCTACTTTACTGTAAACTGCAAGGAGAAGCCAGGTTTCATTTTTGTACTTTGCTTAGAAATCTCCTTAGCTAAATACTCAAGTTTATCACTTACAACTTCTGCCTTCCACTTGATATGAGAACACAATTTTTCCAATCTCTCTGCCACTTTTTAACAAGTATCATCTTTTCCCCAGTTTCCAAAAACACATTAATCATTTCCTTCTAAGGCCTCACTGGAAACACCTTTAACATCTATATTTCTAGCAACATTCTGTTCATCATGGTATATATATTTTCTAAAACATTAGAAATATTCTACCGATTTTTAAACAATAATGCTAGCTTTTTCTATTAAGTGCCTCAAAATTCTTCCAGACTCTACCCATACACAATTTCCAAAGCTACTTCGATTTATTTTAGGTATTTGGAATAGTAGCACCAATGTTCCCGGTACCACAAACTGTCTTAGTTTGCCAGAGCTGCTATGACACTACCATACACTGGTTGTATTAAAAAACAGGAATTTATTGTCTCACAGTTTGGGAGGCTAGAAGTTTAATCAAGTTTTTGGCAAGATTTGCTTTTTCCTGGAATCTGTAACATTCCAGCAATCTTCTGTCACGTGACAATCTCTCTCTTGTGTCTACTCCTCTGGTTTCTGCTGACTTCTGGCTTCTACTTCCATGCCTAATTTCCTCTGCTTATAAGGTCTACAGCCATATGGATGAAGAACTACTCGTATTCAATTTGGACTCATCTAAATAGGATCGCCAGAGATCTTATTCAAAAAATGAGTCCACATCTTAATTAATAGTAACATCTTTTAAAAATCCTCTTTAAAAATAGGTTTAAATGCATAAGACTGTAGGTTAGAACTTGAACATGTCTTTTGTGGGAGATATGATTCAATACCCAACACCATACTAGTTAGAGACCAAGAAGAGGGCCAAAAGTCTGTCTTTCTTATCCAAGTTCCTCATTAAGGGGAAATTATTCAATAGGACAAAGGAGCAAATTCAACTCAGAGGCAGGAACAAGAAATGGTGATCCACTACCCCGTTCTTGGGGAGTCCACAGTTAAATATTACCTTGTCCACAGTAAAATATTACCTTGTCAGAGAAATGTCCTTTTAAATAGTATCCTTTCAAGAACTATTTTTGTTCTCTACATCTGAATTCTATTTTCCTGTTTATAGAACTTATTATATAATTAATTGTCTGTCTTCCCTGACTAGGCACTTCATGTCGATAATGACTAAAACTGGTATCTCACCAATATAATTCCCATGCTGAGCACAATTTTTCATACCTTGGAAGATCATGCCATGGACTTTTGTTAATTTTTATTGCATATTATACTTTCTGCCATTTTAAAGTATATTATTTTCATTTCATTTTCTGGGGATGTTTCTGTTCTATTTGATACAGTCTTTGAGATTGTCTATCAGATGAATTTACTCCTGTAAACAATGTGTAGACACATAGAGCAAGCTAAGTAATTTACTGATTCCCTACTGGAATTTACATCTTCAGCAAAATAACAAGTAGAATCTAACTTTGTTCCTCTTAATTGGTGTCATCCATATGAGATAATTTAGTCATTCCTTCTACTTAGGTTAATGTCATTACCCAGACTTCTTTCCATTATCTAATGTGTCTGTCTTCTGATTCTGTGAGTGTTGCTGTATCATGTATTTATCTTCCTTTATGTATTTTGTAAGTCAGAGTCAGTTGGAATGATTTTGCCTAAAGCATAAAACTCAAATGAAGTGGCTTTTCCCTAAAAAAAACATTTATTTCCTTACTTTCAATAAGGTTCTGATATAAGGAACCTCCAGGATTGTTTAAGTTAGTAACTTAATGCTATCATCAAAGACTTGTGCCTTTTCCATCTGTCTCCTCTGCCTCTCATCATGCTACTCAACTCCTTTTGAGCTCACAAGATGTCTGCAGGAGCACTGAATATAATATCTTCACACACAAAAGTCCCAAAATGAAAAATGGAACAGACATTTCATGCTTCTCTTTTTTGTTTGTTTCTCTTTTCCTTTATTGCAGCCTCCTTTTGTATATAGTTGATCTTTTGTGATGTTTCCAATTGATCCCTGTTCTAGTTTGCTAGGTTGCCAAAAGCAATACACCAAAAATGGGTTGGCTTTTACAGTTGGAATTTATTATCTTACAAGCTTACTATTCTGAGACTGTGAAAATGTCCAAATCAAGGCTTCAATAAAATGATACCTTCTTCCTGAAGACTGGCTGCTGGCAATCGTGGACTCCTCTGCAACATAGCAAGACACGTGGCAACCTCTCCTCTTCTCTCCTTCTTTTCTGGGTTTTGTTGCTTCCAGGTTCTTGCTTCTATGGCTTTTTCTTTCTTTGTCTGAATTTCATTCTCTTATAAAGAGGATTAAGATGCACCCTGAATGATTTGGGTGACTCACCAAAAGAGCCTACTTACAATAGGCCCACACCCACAGGAATGGATTACCTTAAAAACATAATTTTCAGGCATGCATACAACTTCAAACCATCAAAATCTCCTCTTTTTTTTTCCTTATATATTTTAAAGTACTTTCTTTGTTGTTATGAATCTGTATTACACAACCTAAGTCTATAACCTACTAGTTTTAAAAGACAACTTAATTTCAATAGCACAAACATTCTTACTTCTATATCCCAATCTCTGTTTTTTATGTTGTTTTTGTCTCACACTACCTTTTATAATTTGCATGTCTTTAGGAATTATGATGATTTCTAATTCAAATGTGTTTTAACTCTTATAGGAATGATAAAATAGAGTTCCATATGTGGATATAGTACTATTGGTTTTTGTATTTATCCATGTAGTTACCTTTACTGAAGATTTTCACTTCTTCATTCTAGTCCAAGCCACTTTCTCCTGCATTTTCCCTTCAACCTGAAGAACTTCCTTTAGTAATTATTTAGGAAAAGTGTTTTGATGATGAACTCTCTCAGTTTTTGTTTATCTGTGAATGTCTAAAACTCTCCCTCATTTTTGAAGGATAGTTTTGCTGACTCACAGTTTTTCTCTTTTAGTATTTTAAATATATTATACCACTGCCTTCTTACCTCCATGGTTTAGATGAGAAATAAGCAATTAATTTTATAGAGTATTCCTTGTATGTAATGGATCACTTTTATCTTTCTGCTTTCAGAATTCTCTTTTTACATTTGGCATTTGCCATTCTGTTTAGTATGTGTCTTAGAGTAGTTCTATAAAGATTTTCCTATTTGGATTTCATTGGAATTCTTGAACATATATATTTATGTCTTTTGCAATAATTGGGAAATTTTTAACCATTATTTCCTCAAATATTATTTCTGCCCTTCTCTTTTCCTTCTCCTTCTGGGATTCTCATGATGCATATATTGGTGCACTTCACGCTGTCACTCACGTCACTTAGTTTTTTCTATTCTTTTCTCTATCTGTTCTTCCAACTGTATGATTTTTATTGTCCTGTCTTCTAGTTCACTTATTCTTTCTTCTGCCTGTTGAAATCTGCTGTTGTATGCCTCTAGTGTATTTTCAATCTTGATTATTGTGCTTTTCATCCCCATAATTTCTGTTTCATTTAACAATTCTAATTCTTCTTTTTGTTCAAATATTGTCTTCTTAATATCATTTTGTTCTCTCTCTCTCTCTCTCTCTCTTTATATATATATATATATTTCTAGCTATATTTTCAATTCTTTGAATTGATTTGGAAGATTTGATTGTCTTTGATTACTTGTTCCAAAGTCTATGCCTATGTCTATGATGAAGTTTTAATTTGTTCTCTTGACAAAGCCATATCTTCCTGTTTCTTAGAATAGCTTGCAAGTTTATGCTGTTGTCTGGGGATGTGATTATTTTGATGTGCTAACTCTGAAGCTCAATTTCTCATTCTTGCCTAGTGTCTTATTGTAGATTGATTGTGTATTAAGGTTATTCTTCAATACTGAACATTTAGAGCAGACTGTATTTAACTGTTCATATTTTCTCAGTTCTTCTGCAACTGTTTCTTGCCCTGGACATGCTATAAAACTTTTAAGATTGCCTTTTTATGTTCTGTCTAATCTTCAAGAAAACACCTCCTTTCCTCTGTTTCTTAGCCCAGAGTTGTGAGCTGTTCTGTTTTTGTGTAGATTTTTCTATCCTGCTCTCCTTCACTCATGGCCCTCTTTTTATTCTTGGGTCCCATCCTGCCTTACAGCAGCTCAGTTTTCTCTTTTTCCCATGAGGCTGTTTTACCTCCACTAATGTCCATCTTAGAGTATTCTGCCCCAGGGAGCCAGATGGAACCAGGATTTTAAAACACTCATTTTTTTTTTTTCACTTAGATGTTCCAGCAATTAGATATTATGGCAGTTCTAAACTATACTTATGCAAGAAAAACATATTATTAAATCTAATCCATCCTTGTGGTTGTAAAATCATTGTAAGAGGGATATTTTCATGAAGTTACTTAAGGTATGTCCTACTTCAAGGAGTATGGATCTTAATCCTATTACTGGAATCCTTTATAAGAGAATGAAACTCAGACAGGGAGAGGGAAATCCACAGATGCAAGAAGATGAAATCCATGGAACCCAGCAGAGAAGAAAGAGACTAGCAGATGCCACCATGTACCTTACCATATGACTGAGGAGCCAAGGATAACAAATGGCTGGTCTTTAGAAAGATAGCATCACCTTGATTATGCCTTGATTTGGACATTTTCCTGGCCTCAAACCCTTGAGTGAGTAAATTCCCATTGTTTTACTTGACCCATTTCATGTTCTTTGCTTTGAGAGGACTAGGAAACTAAAACAGAGACCAAGTAAGGTGTGTGTACTGCTTGCCAAGAATTCTGCTGCAGGACTCTTTTGTTTCCACATTAGATTGTTCATCCCAGGTAGCCAGATGAGACAAAAGTTCAAAATGTCCATTTTTTCATTTAGGTTCTCCAGCAATATTTGTCATTGTTACAGGTAGAAAATTATACATGTAAATTATGTAAATGCATTGGCAATTCAATAAAAAAGAGATGAATTTATGAAAGTCACCTATTCACTTTATCAGAATTATTTTGCTTCAAACTCATAACAGCCTTTTGAGTTAATGAATTAATGATGCTCAAAGAGATAAAGTGGTTTATTTAGTTAATACACAATGAAACATAAATTTGCACCCAGTTTACCTGAGTCTAATTTCCATACCTGATTTTAATTGGTTCAGTAGAAGTGTTGCATGATAACAATTAAGAAAGAAAAGGATACAGACCTTTTGAAAGGGGTAGATATTTCTAAGAATATTGTATAATACTGAACAGTCAACTAACTTGAACTTACATATTACAAGCTATACTTGACTCTATATTGTCACAGTTAATCAGGAAAAGACTATGGTCAATACTATATTGGAGTTTCATAGGTTGGAGAATAGATGAAGTGCAGTGTTTTAAAAATCAAAGAGTGAGTTTATAAAAATATTCACAGTTGACTTAACAAATAGTGGACAGAATGATCACTGAATATAGCTCTTTGTTGAGTGACCATAACATAATTTGTTATATCCATTAAAAGTCTTTGTTCAGTAGTAGCTGAGACAAAAACTTAGCAAAGTTTCAATAAATAACTGGAGAGAAGAATAGAATAAAGCTTGAAAGGAAAACTTTTACGTCAGTTAAATCTTTTTTGAATTATATTTGTCATTCAAAGAAATAAGTATTGCAAATAGAGTGGCTCAAGAGGCAAGCAGTAGGGTTTAGGAGACATAGGAACAGAGAGTAGGTAGAAGAAAGCCTTGAAGAAGAGGGATAAACCTGCCTCATTGTAAACTTGGGAAAAATACAAAATGACTGGTGAGTATTGAATGTGATGGAAGAAAATTGAAAAAAAAAAACAAAAAACCAATATGTTAGGTGAAATCAGTCTTCGCAGTGAAGTAGATAATGTAGTTGGTCATCAGCCAAATGCAAAAAGGAAAGAAGAGAGTGCATTTTGAGCAGACCTCTAGAGAAGGTCTGAAATAGTCATTATGGAGCATTCAAGAGTGAATCAATTAAAGGTGAAACAAACATTGCTAAGCAGCTTTAACAATCCACTTGATATATGAGCCTATCAGGCTCCCCTTTGTTAATACTAGCACATTTCTTGATTTCATTATAAACTGTTGAAATTTAACTCTATAAAAATTTGGAGGAAAAGAAAATATACAATGTGATTCAGCGGAGATAGCGATGCTCCCTAAAGACCTTAATGCAAGTATATTTCCAGATAAGAGAGGAAATTTTTGTTCTTTATCTCTTAGTGAATTAAAACTGCATGCCTTAATACTGGACTTCAAGTAAATTCACAATATACTCCACTATAACTGACTAATTTTGGTTCAAATTACACTCATCCGGGTATGCTGTGCTCCAGTCAGATGGAAGTACCTGAGATCCCCATAATATGCTCTATGATAGTATGGTTTTGTTCCTACTGTTCTCATATTCTAATAACCACTTCCTATCCAACTCTATCCATTAAATATATTAATTTCGAGGAACCCTTCAGACATTTTCAGACCCTTTTTGCAGTAATTTATTAATGTACTAACAAGACATAATCTTTTTTTTTTTTGAATTTCCATACCACTTTATTCTTCATTTATGGTAATTGCCATTCTGAACCCTGGGGTTTAATGATCTGTGACCTATCTGGTCCTCTCCAACCACAAGTCCCTCAAGGTTGCTAAACACCTAAATGATAGAAACTGTCTTAATCGCCTTGGAATCCTTAATACATGCTTTTGAATTATTATCTTTATATAACTCAATATTCTTCACTAATTGCAATCACATTCATTCTTTTCTCATTTAATTTCAGACTCCCTTAAAAATTTAGTTATTTACTCAATTCCTTGCCTTCTTGATGAATACATTAAATATGAGAGAAAAACAAACTTTTGTGGTTTCTAATGTATTTCTCCAAATACGGATACAGAATTTGTTTGCATGTTCTTATAGCTAATTTATGGGTTTTTTTAAAGCTTAAAAGCTTTCAATTTAGTTAACCAAGTTTCAACCTGAAATAACGTTAAACTATTTTATTAACACTTTCTTGAGATAAATGCCTACTCTAAATTAGTTTCTTTTAGACCAACTCGTTTATATTTAAGGGATATTTAAGCAAACTAAGGTCAAGAATTTGTAGATGGAAATCATGGAAATTTGTGGTATTGTTACTACTTTCCTTGCCACCTTTTCAGATGAAAAAGTTTCTAATTAATATGGAAATAGATTAACACCTGAAAGCTAATGATCATGCAGCAAGGAGATTTTAAATGAACAATCTATAGCCTTACCTGATTTTTATTGTCACATATTTAATAAATGTATAAGGCCATAGGCAAATATGTTTTCCAACTTCTTAGTATTAAACATTTACTTGAACATGCATGCTTATTTTTTTAAGAATCAAAATGAATTTATCAGAATGTTATTTTTTTAAAAATCTCTTATCATTCTTGTCTTAGTTCGTCAAGCTTCTATGAGAAATATCACACAATGGATTGGCTTAAACAATGGACATATATTGGTTCACACTTTTGAGGTTAGAAGTTCAAAATCAAGGTATTGACAAGATTTACTTTCTCCCAGAGTTTGTGGTGTTCTTGTGCTGGCTGGCAGCCCTTGGGGTCCTTTGACTTGCACCTCTGCCTCCTGTCTAGTTTCCTAGGCTGCTCAAGCAAATATTACACAATTGTTTGACTTAAACAATGGGAATTTATTAGTTTATGGTTTTGAAGCTAAAAGAACGTCCAAATCAATGCATCATCAAAGCAATGATTTCTCACCCAAAGACTGGAATTCTGGGGCTTGCCATGAGTGATCTTTGGCTCCTCTCTTATACAGCAAGGCACATGGTGGCATCTCCATGTCTCGTCCTTCTCTTCCTGGTTTCACTGGTTTCAATTTCTTACTTCCTATGGTTTTCTCTGTCATGTCTGAAATTGTTCCACTGAAAAAGGACTCCAGTAATAGCATTAAGACTCATCTTGATTGAGGTGGTACACACCTTAACTGAAGTAACCTCATCAAAATATTCTACTTACAATGGATTCACATTCACAGAAATGGATCGAATTTGAGAAAATGTTTTTTGGGAGTATATATAGCTTCAAACCACCACAGTCTGCTTTTCTGTTTTCTTCTGAATTCCAGCTTTTTGTCCCCCCATATGGTTTCTCTAATATCCAGATTCCAGTTTCTTCTACTTATGAGGCCTCTGGTAATGTGGATTAAGACCCACCATCCATTCAGTTGGATCACACCGTAACTAAATATATCATCTTCAAGAGACCCTATTTTTCAATGGGTTCACACCCACAAGAATGCAATTAAGAGCATGCCTATTTAGGTACATAATTCAATTTACCACAATTCATAAAAATTTCCAACAATCTTTTTAAAATCCAAAACTGCATTAACACACACAAAAAGTTTTTCCTGGTTTGGACAATCCTATTATAAAGGTGATTTTAAAGTCAAAGTTATTTTTTGCCAGGTAATATATTTTCATTTTTAAAGAAACCCTTCTAAACATTTCTGCTTAGGAAAATATTTGCAATCTCTTTACTTTTTGATTTGTTTTTAAAACACTCACTTGGCTTGGGCTTTTCTATATAGAAATATATATTAAAAGCACCAAAAGAGACCAGGGCATCCTTTGAGACAAGTTATATTCCATAATTACCTTAGGTCCTTGGTTCTAAATAGCCTAAAATGTGTGGAAGTGTATGCCCTGTTTTATAGGACAGGTTGATTTTGATGATTGAAGCTCCATTTTTTATATTTTGGAGTTTATATGAGACTACTAATTCATACTTTATATATTTCTAATTTGTCCTGTCAGATCATCTCATTAGCAAGGCTCAGATTTTAAAGTTGTCATCATTCTGCTTCACATACTGACCTTAGGAAATAGATAATTCCTGGACCAAACTGTATTGCAATTACTTATGTTTCATTTGGTGTTTCTGGTCAAACTTGTCACAACCAACTACTAGTAAATCAAATGTAAGAATTCAATGTATGCTTCATATATTTTGACGTTACTTTGGAAAATCAAGGAGAAATAAAAAATTTTATTATTTGTGTAGTGAAAAGAGAATGGATTATCAGTAAACTTAAGTCTGTTTTCCATTTTTTATCTCTCTATGTTTGCCTTTTAAAGCTCACTTTTAACATTCATAAAACAGACTCAAAGAAAAAAATAACAGGGTTTTTAATAAGGGTAAGAAAAGCAGTAAAACAGTGTTTGTATATATCAAAATAAAGTAATATGGTACTATTACTTAAGAATCATTAGGAAATGTGTTTCACATTGTTTAATTAAATTGTTAAAATTTTGAGAATTCCTGGAAGTCTTGTAATTGCAAGAATATCTGAGAATGTTCCTAATCCAAGGGTCCACTAAATCAGATTAACTAGAAGTCTTCCCAGTTTTTTCAAATTGGTGCCACATCTGGGACATCTTTCCCTGTACATACCTATATACCATCTTTCTGTCTATTCCCTAAGTTAACAAGCTTTTGCTCAGACAGCCTTAATTGATTGCATAATCCAGAACAAGTATAGAGTAATATTTTCTTATATCAGTATTCATTGAATCAAACATTAATTTTCTTCTTTAATTAATGCTTTTTCTGTGCTAGGCACTAAGATAAGCCCAAGGATGGATATATTCAGAGATTAGCAAAGCACATTAAAGGCCATAACTTTTTTTATATGTTTCTTTATTTCTTTTTTTTCTTCTCACTATATCGATATACACTTCAGTTGAGATAGGGAGCCAAAGAATAAGCTTCAAGTCTAGTCTCTATCAGTGTGTGACTAAGGAAGCCCCTTGTGATCTGCCCTATTTGATTTCTAAGTCATTTAATTTTAAAGGAAAACTTCAAGCTTAGTCAATGTAGTTCATTTAGGCATATAAAAATTATTTTGAAATGTGTAGTCTCTATTATGGTGAGTTGTTACAAGACATTTTTCTAAAATAGCATTCCATGACAAGCTTATCTGAAAAATCATTATGATTGTGACTATTAATCAAAAAGTCAGATGGATATTTTCAGTTTCTGCTTCAACATGTGAAGAGCTTAGAAGTCATCACTCCTGTATAAGCAACAAGAAAAACTGAATGCAATGAAAAATAACAATTCTTCTTAGAACCATCAGGAGATTGAAGTCACAGAGAAAGCCACTGCCCTGAAATCTGGGGAGAGTGGTAGATACAGAAAATCACAGGTTAGCTGGAAGAGAAGCCCAGGAGCAGAAGCACTCCACTGGAGCCAGTACTAATAGGAAAACTTATATTGATACTATAATCAGTGAATTTATAGTCTCAATGTGGACTGCCTTGAAAGTTACAAATTTTGAGAGACTTGTGTTAGGGGAGACCCTGTGCTTTTGTGATTTTAACTCCCTGAGAAGACCAGAGCAAATGCCCCTTGTACTTCCAGGAAGGAGAAGAGAAAAGTGACCATTTTGAAATATGCCCAGAGCTTTCTCTTTTCCTTAACAGAACACTGCCTTCAACATAAATTATTTTAGCAGATCCTAACCTATTTCAGTTTTACTACAGCCTAATTTACTTCAGGGAAGGGACATACATTATTTCAGGCCTCTCTAGCCTTCCAGTCTCTCCTTGTGGGGGAGGATTAAGAATCACTTTTGATAGTAACAGCCCAGGGTGACAGATAACAAAGAGACAGAGACTACAACATAGGACTTAAAACATTTGTCTTCCTTCACACTTAAACACAACATGAATAAGGCTCCTGTATAGGTGATTACAAATGAAAAGACTGCAAGGTTCACACTTTATTTAAGAGAAAGTCTCTAAAGAAAGCCAAAGACAATAGGAGAGACAAAAACAAGGACATCAGAGGAAATTTCAGCCTCTGACATCTACAGTTTCAGCAAACAGCAAATACTTATATTTACATTACTCCTAATCAGGTAAATATAAAATCTCACCCTAAATGTTCATTTATCTCAGTTCCATTTTACCCAGTATATAATGTCCAGGTTTCAACAAAAATTTATACTAAAAGTTTAAAAATATGATCTGAAGAGATAGAGCAAGCATCAAATCAGATCAGATACAACAATGTTGGAATTATAAGACCTGGAATTTAAAATAATTATGAGTAATTTGCTAAGGGTTTTAATGGAAAAAAATGGACAACATTCAAGAACAGAAGGGTAATGTGAGCTGAGCTATGGAAATTGTAAGGAAAAATCAAAAGAAAATGCTGGAAATATAAAACACTGTAACTGAAATGAAGAATGTCTTTAATGGTTCATCAGTAGACTGAACATAGCAGAATCAGTGCGCTTGAAAATATTTCAATAGAAAGTTCTAAATATGAAATGAAAATAGAAAAAAAGAAGGGAAAATACTGAGTAGACTATTCAAGAACTTTGGGAAAAGGACCAATATATGTGTGATGGAAATACCAAAAGGAGAAGAAAGAAAGGAACAGAAGAAATATTTGAAATAGTATTGACTAGGAATTTTCCAAAATTAATAACAAACACTGAAACACAGATCAAGGAATCACAGAGTACATCACAGAGGATAAATACCAAAAAAACTATACCTAGGCATATCATATTCCCTGCTGAAAATAAAAGACCAAGAGAAAATATTGGAAGAAGACAGTGGGGGGAAAATATCTTATCTACAGAGGAACAAAGATAAGAATTACATTGAACTTCTCTTCAGAAAGCATGAATGAAAAAAGAAATGGAAAGAAATATTTAATGTGCCGCAAGAAAAAGCCCAGCAACTAAGAATTTTTCATACAGTGAAATAAAACTTCAAAAGTGAAAGAGATGTAAAACTTTCAGAAAAACCAAAATTGATGAAATGTGTCTATAGTAGACCTGCCTTGCAAGAATTATTAAATAATTTCTTCAGGGAGAAGGAAATTTAGATAGGTCAGAAATGAGATCTACAATAAGAGAGAAAGTGTGTTCAAGAAGGAATGAATGATGATAAAGTGTTTATTTTTCTTATTTTTAACTGATCTTACAGATAACGGTTCAAAATAATAGAACAAAAATAATGGATATATACCTCATTAATAAAGAAATAAATGAAAGAAATGTTATGAAAAAAAGAAGAGAAAAATTAAGAATGCCCCATATTATAAAGTACCAGCACTACCCATATTTATTAGAAAGTGGACTTAGATTACTTGTAAATGTATATTGAAACTCTAGGATGACAACTATATTTTTAAAGAAGTAGAACTTATATGGAAAAAGAAGAGAGAAAATAGAATTATAATAAGAATTTAATTAAAATCCAAGGAAGTAGAATGAGAGTGTAAGACAGAAAGAAAAAGAAACAAAAAGAAGACAATAATAGGAAACATTAAAAAATACTGTAGATATTAATCCAACTATATAAATGATCACTTTAAATGTAAATTATCTACATGTAATTACCTACTGTAGCAATTTGATATGGTTTATGAATTCCAAAAATAGATAATGAATTATATTTGTAAACTGGTCTGTACCAGGCTGTGATTAAATTATGATTAGTGCTTTGATTGGGCCACATCAGTAAGATGTTGAGTCATTGCCCTTTTGGTGGATGGGGACTCACAGATAAAACTACAGGGCAGAGCAGAAGAGTGAGTTGGAGTTCTGATGCTAAGTCTTGAGCTGGAGCCCTGGGAAGTAAGCACACAGAAGATCTTGGTCTTGAGGAAAGAAAGAAGGCTCCAGGAAAAGAAGCAAGCAGTTCACCTAATAGTCTGTGGCTGGGCTTGTGGAGATACCACAGCAGCTGAGCCTGCAGAGAGGTACCCCAGGAAAATAGGAACCCAGGAAGCCTGAACCCTTACAGCCATCTTGCTCCAACACGTGGCACTAAACTTTGTTGAGGGAGGTAACTTGTGCTTTATGGCCTGGTAACTGTAAGCTTCTACCACAAATAAATATCCTTTATAAAAACCAACTGATTTCTGGTACTTTGCATCAGCAACTGTTTGGCTGACTGATACATGCACCAATGAAAAGACAGAAACTGTTGAAATGGGTTAAAAAAGACCTAAATATATGTTGTCTACAAGAAACCCATTTTAAATATGAAGATACAGGTAGAGTAAATGTAAATGGGTGGAGATAAACACAACATACTAACACTAATCAAAGATAGCTGGAGTAGGTGAATTAATTTCAGACAAAGCAGAATTTCAAGGGAAATTACCTGGGATAATGAGGGTTATTATATAATAATATATGATAAATTCTCTAAAAAGACATAACAATTCTTAATAAATCACATAATATTATCAATCAATGAAGAAAAGGTGTTTGAGAAAATACAGCATCCTTTCTTGAAATACTACAAAAGTTAGGAATTGAAGGAAACTTTCTCAACATGATAAAGGCCATATGTGAAAAACCCATAGCTAACATTGTACTCAATGGTGAAAGACTGAAAGCTTTCCCATTGAGATCAGGAACCAGACAATAATGCTCACAGTCACCATTGATTTACAATATAATTGCTAGAGGTACTAGCTAGAGCAATCAGGCAAGAAATATAAATAAAAGGCATCCAAATCAGAAAGGAAGAAGTAAAACCTTCACTATTTGCAGATGATATAATCCTACACCTTGAAAGTCCCAAAAAATCTGCAACAAAGCTGATACAGCTAATAAGAGCTTTCAGTAGAGTTGCAAGATATGAGATCAATATGCAAAAATCAGTGGTATTTCTATACACTAGTCATGCACAATCTGAGGAGGATGTCAGGAAAAAATTTCCATGCACAATAGCATCTAAAAGAATCAAATACTTAAGAATAAACTTAACCAAGGGTGTAAAGCACTTGTATTCAGAAATTTACAATGCACTGCTAAGATAAATTTTAAAAAGACCTAAATTATTGAAAGAACATTCCATGCTCATGGATTGGAAGACTAAACTTATTAAGGTGCCAATTCTACACAAATTCAATACAATCCCAATAAAAATTCCACCAGCATTTTTTAAACAAATGGAAAACACAATTACCGTATTTATTTGGAAGGGTAAAGAGTCCCAAATAGCCAAAAACATCTTAAAAAGGAAAATCAAAGTTGGAGGACTCTCCCTTCCAAATTTTAAATTACATTAGCGGGCCACAGTAGCAAAAACAGCATGGTACTGCCATAAAGACAGCTACATAGACCAATGGAATAAAATCGATGGTTCAGAAACAGACCCTCATATCTATGGTCAAGTGATTTTTGACGAGCCTGTCAAACCCAACCAGCTGGGGAAGAATAGTCTATTCAACAGATATTGTTCTGAGAACTAGATAAACTTATCCAAAAGAAATCAAGAGGAACCCTATATCACACCTTTCAAAAAAAATTAACTCTAAGTGGATCAAAGACCTAAATATAAAAGCTAGAATCATAAAGCTCCTAGAAGAAAATTTAGGAAAATATCTTCAAGACCTGGTGGTAGGTGGTGGATTCTTAAATCTTACACAGAAAGCATGAGCAAAAAAAGAGTACATTGATAAACGAGACCTCCTCAATCTTAAACTCTTTTGTGATTCAAAGGAATTCAACAAGAAGGTGAAAGGCAACTCACTCAACTGGAGAAAATATTTGGAAACCACATATCTGGTAAGAATTTGATTTCCATTCTATATAAACAAATCATACAGCTTAATAATATAAGAGCAAGAAATTCAATTAAAAAATGGACAAAAGACTTAAATAGACATTACTCCATAGAAGAAATACAGATGGCCAAAATCCACATGAAAACATGTTCAATATCCCAAGCTATTATGGAAGTGCAAATCAATACGACAATGAGATATCATCTCACACCTCATGGAATGGCCTTATTAATGAAACAGGAAACTATAAGTGTTGGATAGGATATAGAGAAATAGGAACACTCCTTCACTGTTGGTGGGATTGTAAAATGGTGCAGCCTCTATTGAAGACAGTTTGGCAGTTCCTCATGAATAAATATCGAACTGCCATATGATCCATCAATTCCTCTACTAGGAATACATCCAGAAGAACTGAAAACTGCGTCATGAACAAACATTTGCACAACGATGTTCATAGCAGTGATATTCACGTTTGCCAAAAGATGGAAACAACACAAGTGTCCATCAATCAATGAACAGATAAGCAAAATGTGGTATATACATACAGTGGAACACTATGTTGAGCTAAGAAGAATGAAATTGGGACACATATGATAACATAGATGAATCTTGAAGACATGCTAAATGAAATAAGCCAGACACAAAAGGACAAATATTGCTTAGTCTCACTAATATGAACTAAATATGAAGAATAAATGCATGTAGTTAAAACCTAGAGCATAGATTATTAGGAGATAACAGGAGGGCTGAGAGGGAGTATTGGTGCTTAATGTTTGTAGAATTTTAAGTAATTTTATTGTAAATGTGTGGAAATGGGCAGAATTAATGGTATCACATTATAGTGATTAGAACTGATGCAGCTGGTTTATAAATGGGATTGAAGCTGAAAAGGGTAGTCTAGTGATGTAAATATCAATTAAAAATATGTAGAGAATAATTTAAGGGCTGAATAATAACAGAGAACCCAGAGATGGATGAGAATTGTGCTTAATAGTACAAACGCAAAATATCCTTCTGTGAACTTAAACGGATGTAAGTCACTATTTCAGGCTGGTGGGAATGAAGAGAAGAATGGGAAAAATACAGCTAATGCAACCTATGAACTATAGTGAACAGCAATATTGCAATATCCTTGCATCAATGCAAAGGTGTACTGTGTTAATAATGCGAGGGCATGGAAAAAATATGCCAAATGTAAGCTGTGGACCATAGTTAGTGGTAACAGTTTGATAATATTATCTCATAATCTTTAACAAATGTTCTACAGTGGTGTGGTGTGTTGGTAAAGTGTTGTTGAAGGGGAATTCCACACATGTGCATGATTGTTTTGTAAGTTCACAACTTCTGTAATAAAAAATATATTTAAAAAATATTTTGCCACGTATGGGAACCCTGTATGATGATATGCATCTTTGTTTTTTAAGTTCAGAACTTTTACTATACAATTATTGTTTATGTATATTCATGTATGAATGATAAACTTAAATAAAAAATTAAAATAAAATAAAAGGATATTGGAGAAATATTATCAACAGCTTTATTTCTACAAGTTGGATAAGTTAGAAGAAATGGACACATTCCTTGAAAGGTAAAGTCCACCATAACTCATTCAAGGAAAAATAGATAGTGTGACTAGGTGTATTTTTATTAAATAAATTGATTAAATAATTTATAACTTTCCAAAACAGAAATCACCAGGACCAGATGATTTCACTAGTGAATTCTAACACACATTTAAAGATGAAATGACACCAATTCTTTACAATGTCATCCAGAAAATAGAAGCAGAAGGAATATTTTCTAATTCATTTTATGAGCTTCAGCATTATCCTAACACCAAAATCAAAGTCATTATGAGAAAGGAAAATTACATACCAATATCTCTCAAGAACATTAATGCAAAAATTCTCAAACAAAACATTTGCAAGTCAAATCTAATAATGTATAAAAATTATTATACATCACTACCAATTGGGCTTCCTGCCAGGTATTTTAGTCCAGTTCATCATTTGAATTAAGTAATATAGCACATTAACTGGTTAAATAAGAAAAACCAAATGAGCGTATCAGTAGATGCAGAAAAAGTATTTGACAGCATCCAAACAGGAAACTAGGAAGAGAGAGGAGCTGCTTCATTATGATAAGGCAGATCTATGAAAATACTCTAGCCAACATGAGACTTAATGGTGAAAAAGTAGATGCTCACTGCCTTAGATAGGGAATTATACAAGGATGTATCCTTTTGCAACTTCCATTAAGTATCATACTTGAAATCTTAATGGAATAAAACAAGAAAGGAAAGTAAAATACATGCAGATTGGGAAAGAAGAAATATACTGTCTTTGTTCTCTGACCATAGGATTGTCTATTTGGAAAATTTAAAGGAATTGAAAAAAAAAAACAAACAAACAAGCAAACAAGCAAAAATAAAAATCTGCTGGAAGTGATTATACTAAGGCTGTATGATACCTGGCTAATATACAAAGATGAATTGCTTCTCTATATACCAGCAATGAACAAATTAAAATTAAAAACAAAACATCATTTATAACAGCACCCCCCAAAAAGAAATAGTTACATATAAATCTAACAAAATATATAAAAGTTCTATATTAATTTTGTGATTAAAAATAAAAGAAGATCTAAATAACGAGAGATATTCCATACTCGTGGATAAGAAAACTCAATATTATTATGTCAGTTCATTCAATCTCAATTCATGGATTCAATGCATATATGAATCAAAATCCTTTCAATTTATTTTGTGAATAATGACAACCTGATTCTGAAATTCATACAGAAAAGCAAAAGATCCAGATTATCCAACAAAAAAATGAAGAAAAGCATAGTTGGATGAATGACACTACATGGATTCAAGATTTACTTTAAAGCTACAGTTATCAAGAGAGTATGGTGTTGGTGAAAGAATAGGCAGATGAATGAATAGACTAGATCCCAGAAACAGACCCCTGAAATATAGTCAACTAATCTTTTACAAGAAAGCAAAGGCAATTCAATGGAGAGAATATAGTCTTTTCAACAAATTGTGCTGGAACAACTGCATAACCACATGGAAAAAATAATCTACACAGAACTTACACCTCTCACAAAAACAAATATTAACTGAAAATTGATCATAGATATAAATGTAAAATGCAAAATTATAAAACTTTTAGACAATAACATAGGAGAAAATCTTGGTGGCCTTGGGTTTTGTGATGAGATTTTATATATAACAAAAGCCCGACCATAAAAGAAAAAATAACTTCTTTAAAATAAAATAAAAATTGATCTGTGGAAGACACTGTTAAAAGAATTAAAAGACAAACCACACACTGGGAGAAGATATTTGTGAAACACATATCCAATAAAGGAGGCATTTTCAAAATATACAAAGAACTCAAAAAACTCAACAAAACGAAAAAAAAAATACCCTATTACAAAATGGCAGAAATTCTGTATAGATACCTAAACAATAAACCTAAGCATATGGTAAGTTCATATAAGAAAAGACCTTCAGCATTATTTGTCATTACAGAATTGAAAATTAAAACAAGTATGATATACTACACAAATTTTAGGTTTACCAAAATCCACAAATCTGACAGTACCAACTTTTGGCAAGAATGCAGATAAACAGGAAGAAAAATGGTAAAACCATTTGGCAGTTTCTCACAAAGGTAACTGTGGGGTTATTGTATGATCCAGCAATCATGTTCCTAAGTACTTTCCCAAATAAGTTGAAAAGTTTTGTTTTCACAAAAACTTGCTTACAAAGGAGATGGCAAATTTATTCATAATTGACAGATTTGGAATCAACCACAATGTCCTTCAATAGGTGAACGGATAAATAAACTGTGGCACATCATGCAGTGGAATATTTATTCAGAAAAATACAGAAATAAGCTATAAAGCTATGGCAAGACATGGGGGTACCTTAAATGCATAAAGAAGCTCGTCTGAAAAGGCTACATAGTGAATGATTCCAACTAGGGACATCCAACTATGGGACATTTTGAAAAAGGTAAAACTTTGGAGACACTATAAAGATCAGTTTCAGGGGTTCAGAAGGGGGAGCTAAATGAATATGTGGAGCACTGGCATTGTTAGGACAGTGAAAACATTATGTATGATACTGTAATGGTGGATACATGGCATGTCTTTGTCAAATCCCATAGAACTGTTCAACGCAAAGAATGAACCTTAATATAAACTATGGACTTTAATCAATAATATGTCAATATTTGTTCACCATTTACAATAAATATACCACAGTAATAATAGAGGAAACTGTTTGATCAGGGAAAGGTAGTATATGGGAACTCTGTAATTTCTGTGCAATTTTTCTTTAAGTTTAAAAGTGCACAAAAGAATAAAACCTATTAAAAATGTTGGAGGGACAATAACGTTACATTGACTTATTTGTTTCACTAAAATAGAATTTAATCCCCATTCATTGTACCAATGCCAGAGTAAGTTTTAATAATTTGAGGGTTCCCACCTACTGCAGCTTTATGAAAATTTCCTAAGTTTCTATGAATTACCAAAGATTCAGAGTTCTTATAAATCTGCATGTCTGCAGGTGAATTCAGGGGTGGGCTAAGGAGACATGAGGTATTGATTATCAATAGCATCAAAGTAAGTTTGACCTGAATAAAAAAGTTCTACACAATTTATGTGACCTGTATAATTATACTAAATACTTATATCAATAATGTATGGTAAAATGACCACACCTAAGTTCAATATTGTGATATTTGCTTACGTTTTAATAAAAATGTTTATAAGTTTCAGTTAAAAAGATTCTAAATATATGGCACATTTAAAAGATATTTTGCCTCTCTTTAGAAAGGGATGAAGAGGGAGTGGATGTGCCTCAAGCGATTGGACTTCTGTCTACCATATGGGAGGAACTGGATTTGATCCCCGGGACCCCCAGTAAAGGTGAGCCAGGCCCGCACAGCAAGTGATGCAGCAAGATGATGATGCAACAGAAGAGAGATGCAGCAGAGAGTTAAGGCTAGACTTGACAAAAACCAGGAACTGAGGTGGTACAAGCAACAGAGTACCTCTCTCCCACAACAGAGGTCCCCAGGATCGAATCCCAGTGAAGCCTAGAGGAAAAAAATGAGAAGAGAAGACAAAAAAAGAAACAGACACAGAAGATAACACAGCGAATGGACACAGACAGCAACACAGCAGGGGTCAGGGGGGAGGGGAGAAAAATTTAAAAAAAAAAGGGATGAGAAATACTTCATGATCCTTAATATGATATAGATAATTAGGAATAAAATTACCATGCTATACTTGGTAACATCATTAGCATTTGGTTAAATGTAAAGACTTTCAAAGAATTGTAAATATAAGTTTACACCTCATTCATTAACCAATATATAACATTTCTAAGGGAATATTCAACAAAAGCAAGGGCAAAAGAAAAAGGATAAGTTGATTTATATATATTTCTTAAATATAGCAAAGCATATTTAATATTTTAATTGTATTTAATATCACACACCAAGAAGAAGTGGATAGCTTCTCATAAGTGTAATTTTATTGAGTTTCTTGCTGATAGCAAAATCTATTTTGACAATGTCATGGGTTACTGACCACTGCATCCCATTTGTGCACTGCGTCCATCTCGGGAGACTGTAAAGGAGGTAGGTGGAAGAAAAACTTAGGCAGAGAGTGAAGTTTGCTCATACCAGAACAGCTGAAATCTGCTCCAGACAAACAGGCAAGCAAGAATGGCAATTCTTTATTTGCAGGGTTATTCATACACTACTGTTATCACTCAAATGTTACACAGAAGGAGCACAAAATACAACTCCTTGGAATCATTTCTGCTGTACTTTGGGAGTATGTGTGCTGAGACAAAGGGTTCTGTGAGCTAACAGCTGATTCAACAGTTGGACCACTGCTCGGGCAGTTGGGCCACTGCCCAGGTTTTAACCCTCACAGTCCTCTGCCTGAATCTTAACCCTTAAACTCCACCCCTGAGGACAACGGCCTTAGCAGCTGTGGGAGCACAGTGCAAACAAACACCACAACAGCAATATGGAAGTATGCACCCTAAGTCTATTAGGGTTCCCCCAAGAGCCCATTTCCAAGTACCTAGGGACTCCCATCAGTCTTGTAGAGGGCCTACCTGTGATTTCTGGATATTTTGTATTTCATGGTTCATTTCTTGCAGGGCCCCTTGAATGGATTCTTTATTATCAAGAATGTAAACACAACATTCCGTATGTACTAATGCACATGTGCCTCCTTGTGCTGCAGTAAGTAAATATAGGGCCATGCAGTTTTGTAACACAACACAACGGATTTGATCAGTTTCTTCTGTTAACTGGGCAATTGCATATTCTGAAGCATTCAAGTCTTTGGCAGTATGATGCGCTAAGGCCTCTACATATAATTCAGCTTTGATGGCCCATCCTCCAGTGGAGAAAATAGCTAATGGATAAAACCACCAAGGTGTTCACTTGGTCCTGTGCCATCTATGATATACTGTGTCACAATTTGGGGGTTTCTGATTTAGAGTGGAAACAATGCTACCTGGAATGAAGGGGCATCCCCAAGTACAACGCCCACTCCAATTTGCTGGGAGGTATGGCCACCCATGTGGCCCACAGACCCACAAGTACCCAGCTGGCAGTCTGTCGGTGGGTTTGGTTCCAATATACGGCTGGCCATTCCACCAGCGTTAACTGCCCACTACTACTTGGGTAGTGTTGCACAAATTCGGAGGTAACTCCCCTGCTAGTTTTTGGGGATCCTCTTTTGTTGTATACACTTTGGGGCAATGCTTCACAGTTCAACATGTTCAGCAGGGAGCCAGCCCCATCCACTACACAGGGCATAGCCAAACCACAGAGGATGCGGATCTATGTCCTGGAGGAGAATTTTCTCAACATGCCGCCGAACCACTTGCCATTCTGCTGTCATTCAGTCGGCCATCTCCAACCACGTCCAATTGTCCTGTGTTGAGGGGGTAATACTCCAGGGCAAACCATCGGCTGAACTGGCCGGCAGTTCAGTGCACACCCAGCAGCAGGACACATTGTACACTTGAGCATAGGTATGGGCCCAAGTCAGCAAGCTGTTAGCAGAACTCCTAGAGGTGGTAAGACAAATATGTAAGTGTAACTAGGAGAGGTATGCCCATCTAACAGGACACATCCCAGCTGGTCATCCTTAGACAGGAAAGTGCCACTTTCCAATGTGCGCCCAGGGTGAGTACACAATACCCTTGCACCTTCCAGCACAGCTGGTGAGACACTCTCTTCAACCTGTAACAGGATGGGGCAACTCATGATGGGCCATAATGTCAGAATGAACATACCTTTCAGTATGGTGGTCATGGTGGAAGGTGCAGTCACCGTAAACCTCAGTGACCAGACATCAGTACTCCAGGGGTTTACAATTAATTGACACTGTGCCCCATCTCCCCAGGGCACCACCAGAGCTACCCATCGAACATGGGGAGCCTTTAAAGTCCTGGGCCATGACACAGAGACTGTTTCTCCTCCGTGAATCATGGAGGGTGCTGGCAGCAGTACTCGCCCTCCTTGTACTTGCAGCTTTAACAGTGGATCCCTTGCAGAGACCTGTAATTGGATGGGGGCAGCTGCACATTGCAACAGGGCTTCTATTGGTGCCACTCTTCCCTGCCGGGTTCATTCATTCAGATGTTGCACCACCAACCAAAGGTGATGACGCCACCCCTGCAAGTTTGGAGTTCCTTGGGCTGTTGCCCACAGGCCCATTTTAAGAATGCCATTGTAATGTTCAATCATGCCAACTGCTAAAGGATTGTAGGGCACATGATATACCCATTTTATGCCCTGTCAGAAGGCCCATTGCTGCACTATTTGTCCATTGAAATTGGACCCTCTGTCACTTTCTATAGTCAATGGCCGGCCATACGTGGCACACAGCTGTTGTAACGCTCTCACGGTCACAGTTTGAGATGCCTGGGTGGCAGGATACACAAAAATAAGACCTGCAGCCATGTCAATGGCCATAAAAGCATATCGGCACTGCCAACTCAATGTAAGGGCCCAACAACATCTACCTGCCATCTTGTGAGTGGGATACATCCTTGCTCAATTTGACCCATAGTCCTGGGCAGTGCCTCCAATGTAACAGAGAACATGGTGGGTATGCATGGCACTCTGTCCAAGCAGCTTCTGTGTCTACAGCTAAACCCCAAAGGCGTGCAGCTTTCATCATTGTGGGAACTCCAGCATGTAGGAGTTTCTGGTGCAGCCGCATGTGTCCTGAGCACTATTTACCTGCAAGGTAAGCTTAGTTAACTGATCTGCTTCATCATTGCCTGGATCCAAAAGGAGGCAGTGAACAGCTACATGCTACCCTGTCACTTCTTTAGTCAACCCCCATCCCCATAGGTCTTCCTACATAGAACATCCCCATAAAGCCAAAGGGCTACTGACCAATCCATGTGCTGCCATTCTGGAAGCCACAGAGTAAGACCTTTAAATACCACCCAACTGTCACTATTAGCCGCATGGCTCTCAATTCAGCCCATTGGCTGCTCTGACCAAACCCTAATTCATACCAAATATTATCTGTTAGAGAGCACATCACTATGGCAGTCCATTGAGATGCCTGTCCTTGACTGGCTCCATCAGTATACCATGCCTGTTCTGGCATGGTACCTACCCCGTCTTTGTATGGGGAAACTTCCCTCATGGGGACTTGCAAGGGGGTCTCATGATCCAGTGTCCCAGCATACGTCAGAAGACCTAAAATTTGTTGCAACTCTTTACTCAGTGGACTGGAAGCTAATGTGCTTCTGTGTTCCAAATAGGCCCCCCACTTAGCCAGTGTCACCATCTGGGCCATGCCACTTAGTGCCGGGACATCCAATTCTGCACCCATCCCTTTATACGGTAGGTGGTTCCCGGTTTATGGTTTCAGTACTCTGTGCAGCAGCGCACATGGCTCCCAATTGCTTCTCTATGAGACTATAGTGCTTCTCTGCTTATCTCCATAGCTGACTCCAAAATCCAATTGGCTGTTGCAACTGTTCAGTCCATTGCCATAAGCCCCAACCATAGCCTTCTTCTGTAATGTGCACATCTAATTCAAACGGGTGGCTAGGGCTGGCCACTAAGAAAGTTTTGGCTTGTTTGACAGCTCTTTTAGCTTGTATGAAAGCCTGCTCAGCCTTGTCAATCCATTCCCATTCATTTCTTTTCTTTGTTTACTTATATAAAGGCTTTAGGATCTGTGCCAATTGGGGAATAAACACTCACCAGTAACCTAAGAGACCCAAAAATGTCTGCAGTTGTTTCATTGCTGTGGGGCATGGGAAAGCTTGAATCTTATCAATTACTGCTTCAGGAATTACTTTTGTCTTACCTGACCATACAATACCCAAGAATTTGACAGACAACCCAAGCCCTTGCAATTTTTCCCAATTTATCATACATCCTTGACTTTCAAGGTGGGCTACCAGAGTGGGAACAACAGCATCCAAATCTGCAAGAGAATCAGAGGTTAGCATTACATCATCAATGTAATGATACACCCGAATGGTATCAGCATGTTGCCACTTTTCTAGGTCTTTAGCCACTAAACCATGACAAATGGTGGGGCTGTGAACATAGCCCATGGGAAATACAGTAAAAATCCACTGTCGTCCCTCCCACGTGTAGGCAAACTGATCCTGTGCTTCATCAGCAATGGCGAAGGAGAAAAAGGCACTTGCCAAGTCCAAAACAAAATGGTAAGTTCCCAGTGTCAAAGTCAAAGTATCCAGTAGGTCAGGAATAGAATCCACAGCTGCATGTAAAGGAGGAAGCACCTTGTTGAGATCTGGATAGTCAACAGTCATACGCCACATCCCATCGGGCCACACCATAGCATTAAAAGGGCTCCAGGTCTCATGAAGGACTTGCACCTTGGCCAGTTATTTAATAGTTGCCTATATTTCTTCATGCCCTCCTGGCAAATGGTACTGTTTTATGGTCACAGTCCTGTGGATTTCAGGCAACACAACGGGGGCAAGTTTAGCATACCCCTGCACCACGGGTTTCACTGTCCATATTCGTAGACAGAATTCACCAATAGTGGTTTGCAGGGTCAATTTCTTAACACATCTATAAGCAGTATATACTCTGGGATAGTAGAAATGCACACAGTGTACATTTGTGGGGGCAACTGCCCAATTTTCAACATCACCTTTGTCTGAACAACCTGCAATATGCCTTGTACGGTATTACCATAACCTTCCACATAGACGTAATTTCCTGTGAATTTATCCACTTGCCCATAAAGAAGGGTACACTCTGCACCCGTGTCCTCAAGGGCCAAAACACGCCTCCTATGCAAAGGTAAACACCAGCTCCGTGGAGCACCCAGGGCCCTCTAGCAGGTAGTCACTAAGTTGTGCAGTTGCCCTAAGCCACTTCAGTTTCCGGGCTTTTCCTGCTCACCACTGAGCAGGCTCTAGCTGTCTCCAAAGGTCTAACAAGGCCATGTTCAGTTTTCCATCTATTTTGACTTGGTCTACCCCGGCAGCTAACAAATCATTCCACATTTGCATCCACGTGACCTTCATAGGACCTCACTTATTGTCCTGATCTGCAGGCTTAGCTATTTTACAAAATGGGGGCATGTCTCCCCTGTTGCCAACAGACAAACTTTGGCCCATTGACTCTCAGCCTTGCCAAGACTAGCCATTATAGCTGTCACCTCATATATCGGGTGTCCCACAAATGGGGTCAAGAAAGCCATCAGGGGCCCAAACAAGGGAGCAGTAGCATGTTGCACAAGCAGGTCCCTCATTCGACTCATAAACCTCTCGGCATCAGGTCCCTGGTTTTTAGAGTCAAAGACAGCACTGCATGTCCATTTCCTGGACAACCTGCACAAGGTCAGCATACATAGTCCATTGAATCACTGAGTCTGGCAACTCTCCTGCATCATTCCAGACTGTATGAACAGCTGTTTGCAGCCACTCCATCAGTTTGTGACCTGGGTTTCCCCCAGCATGCCGCCAAGCATTTAAGAGATGTTGGCGCTGCAGAGGATAGCCAGTAAGCGATGCTAACTTCTCTATCTCAGTCCTGGAGCACACAGTGCCATCCACGCCCATGTCCCACAGGTGCAGCAGCCATGCAGCTATGGGCTTTCCTGGCTTCTGCTGAAATTGCCATCCCAATTCAACCAGTTCTGACTGAGTATAGGGATGGTACACAGTGTGCTGCACCATGTGCAGTTGCCCAACGGGGTGTCCCCCTTGCCCCATGTCCTGATCATGCTTCACCTTTTGCATCATGACTGGATGAGCTTGTAGGATGGGGTTTATTTCTTTTTCCTCATCTCTACTACTACCAACCGACACTTCTTAGCATTCCAGCTGCAAACGCAACTGCTGCAGTTGCTCACAACTGGTCAATTTCCCTCTCCTTTTTTTCAACATCTCTTGGGTGGTATCTCATAACAAAGACAGGAATACCCATCCTACCCACGCAGCAGCAGGGTGGGGCTTCATTTCCCCTATTGCCGGCTTGGCCTGCTGCAGGACACCTAGCAGCGCTGCGGAGTCATTAGTGGGTGGCACATCTGGACACATACACCATCGTGATAGCCACTTGGCTACACCAGCCAAAACACACAGCAGGGAGCACCCAGGGTCCATACTCCCTACCTCCTCAGCCAGGGGAGCAGTGGGAGAACACGACAAATCCCACTGACTACACCATTTATGCACTGCGTCCACCTCGGGAGCCCATGAGGGAGGTAGGTGGAAGAAAAACTTAGTTGGAGAGGGAAGTTTGTTCATACCGACACAGCTGCAGTCTGCTCCAGACAAACAGGCAAGCAAGCATGGCTGTTCATAATTTGCAGGGTTATTCACACACTACTGTTATCACTCAAATGTTACACAGAAGGAACACAAAATGCAACTCCTCAGAATCATTTCTGCTCTGCTTTGGGAGTATGTGTGCTGAGACAAAGGGCTCTGTGAGCTAACAGCTGATTCAACAGTTTGACCACTGCTCGGGCAGTTGGGTCGCTGCCCAGGTTTTAACCCTCACAGGCCACTGTCTGAGTCTTAATCTTTAGTTAATTCTCCATTTTTGAACTTTTTAAACGTTCTGAATACATGTAAATAACCGTATACCTATTTAATTGTGAGAGTGTTAAGTTACAGATATTGGTAATTAGAAAAGAAAATTATTTGTGTATATATTTACATTATGTTCTAGGTCAGCATGTATACAAAATTGTACTTTTTGTTGCCAACTTATATACAAGGACAAATGTATACAGGTTATGCACTATTACATTTGTAAGAGATATTAGAGATATTAATTAATGTAACAAAAAGAATCAATTGTTCATTTAAATTTATGTGTTTTTTTTTTTCACACAGTTAGCAATGGGAGAAAACATACAAGGCTCCACTAAGTAATCCCAATTTAATTATTTTCTGGTTTACTTTAAAAAAGCATACAAACAAATAATTTAATACCTATTTTGCAGTAATTTTTAATGCTTTATTTTTACTTAGAATGAAAATTTACTAGTTGAATGGCAGTTAAGATAATGACGAAATGAATGACTGTCCCACCTACTAGCTAAGGCTAAACATCAAATCATGAAGGTTGAATTTTTTCTGAGAACTAATTAGAGGGAATGTCATCAAAATCATTATTTTAAAAACTTTCTGAGCTGGTACTTACCCTATATCAATTTGACAATGTTAGATGCTATAATGAAGATCAAAGTGACACCTTTTATTTAAAATGTTAGTTTTTCCTTTTAATATTGTACTTATATCAGTGTTATCTTGGAAAGTGATAAAAATATACTTATATGTAAGTTTTGTAGGGAGAAATTTTATCATGATTTATAAATATTTTAACAGTTTCCATAAAAGGAGTCAAATATTCCTATTTGATATAAAATAAATTTATTATAAAAACATTTTATATACATTTCAAATAGCACAAATTAAATTGGGTTTAATTGAATAGGAAGTAAGTTTGTGACTCTTATTCATTCCCTTTACCATGCATAAATATTGAACACCTATTACATTTCAGATATCTTTTTTGATATTGACCTATAACAGTAAAGATTATAGACATAGTGATAGTTCTTCTAGAGTTTAAGTCAATCACAAAAAATGTGACTGACAAGAAAAAATCAAGTAAGTTTTCAAAAATGTACTAAAGGTAGTTAAGTTTCCACCTTAATTTATATTTTAGCAGGTTTGCATTTATATCTACAAAAACACTAATTCTCTTAGCTAATGAGTACATTATCCAGTAAATAAACTTATCACAAAAAAATTCAGAGAAAAATTTTTAAAGAGAAAATCACATAGATATTATTTATACTTAATTTATTTATCTGAAGTGCACACCACTAAAAAAATTAAAATTTTTTATCTAATCCATGTTTCTGTGAGATTTTGAAAAGGTTTCTTTACTTTTTGCATCATTTTCCATCTGTGTTAGCTATATATCTATCTTTAGATATCACACAAGTACCCATTGTAAATTTCACCCATTTTCCTCTCTTCATTCTTATAAATTTTTTGGCTAGAAATTATACAACATATGAACACCTAAAATATAAATATATCAGAATTACTATTTAAAATGATATAAATATATTTTATTAAGTACATATATATCTGGCTCTTCACATTTCTTATTTCAAATATCTTCTGAAACCATAAGCTTTATTCTCACTGAAGAGTTTAGACTGTAGGTCAAACAAAAATTCAGTCAAAACAATTTCTATTATATGACTAATTGATATCTCCATTTAGCTCTGTAAGTTCCACCACAAATTGAGAACTTTTCCATCAGTAAATTTTTCTTTAAGTACAAATGTATACAGGTAACTTATCGAATAGTAAAAGAACATTTATTTATGGAAATATGCATCTATATTTGATATACATATATATGCATAAGTTAAATGTAAGACAAGAATAGCATAAAGGCTAGGAGGGGACATTATTATCAGGTACTTGTGTTATATATGAAGTGGCAGAGTATCACATAAAGGTAATCTTTGGCTAGTTAAAATGTATACTATCAATCTAAAAGCAACTACTAATATAACAAAGTAATGAGTTATATCTAATGAGCCAACATAGGGGGTTGATATGTTTATATATTAGAAAAAAAACTCAATCAAAATTTTTTTTAAAAAAGAGGAAAATGGGGAGAAATACTAGATGAGACAAATTAAAAAACAGGAAGATGATAGAGTTAAATCTAGATCTATCAATTTTCAAAATAATTTTAAGTAACCTATAAAAGTAAGAACAAAATAAATGTTATCTACAAGAAATGCACTTTATTTATTTTTTAGGGTAGGCAAGGGAGTAAAGAGTTCATTAAGAAAGAAGAAAAGAGTACACAATCCTAGACTTGGATTGTGGGTGTATTGCAAGATGAGACGGACGTGAAAGGATGGCAGCATGAAAGGATGGCCGATAACATAAGCCATGTGTATTATTTTCCTAGGGCTGTCATATCCAAGTTACTACACACAGGGTGGCTTACAACAATACATACTTATTCTCTCAGAGTTCGGGATGCCAAAATTTCAAAATCAAGGTATTGGCAAGGCTGATTCCTTCTGAAGCTTGTGAGGGAGATGTTCTTTGCCTATCTCCTAGCTTCTGATGGTGCTAACAAGCAATCCTTGGCACTACTTGATTAGTGGATGCACGACTCCAATCTCTACTTCTTCTGTCACATAGCCCTCTTCCCTGTGTGCTTCTGTGTAAACTATTTTGCCTTATAAGGACTCCATACATTGGAATTAAGGCCAGCTTTAATTCTGTATAGCTTCATATTTTTTTTATTATAAAGTTTTTTTATTGCTATACTTCACATAATTTCAAATTACAATAAAATGTGGCAGATAGAGAATAATAATATAAATAGAAATCATATAAAATTAATATATAGGTAAACTAACATTGTCTTAAGAAAGATTGTAGATATTTTTAATTTGATTACAAGTATAATCTCTTAAACTTGCACAGAATTTTTTCAATGCTGAGAGATAATACAGAGGCATTTGAAGAGAAATTAAGGGCCACATTTCTGGTATTTTCCTTGGAGTGGATAGTCTGTTCATTTCAAAGAGGAATTGACCATGGAGAATCTTAATTGTGTGTCCCATATTTAAAACTGGAAGATCACCAACCCATTTCAGTTATCCTGGATCCACTGGCCTCAATGACATTCAGATGGAGGGCAGAGTAGGTAAATCACCTGGCAGCTGGGGAGGCCTCATGCTGTGGTGTTTTTCATGACCTCTTCAAGTGCCTCCAGTATTTTTAGCATCTTCACCATTGCCTCTTCTTGTTGGAAGTGTTTGTATCTCTCTTCTTTTAGTTCATGGACCAACAAAGCTAACTCTCTATTCAGCACCGCTTTCTTTCTCTTTGCCTTTCTGTATGTATCTATAAGGCTGAACACTCTGAAAGTCTTTCTCTAACCTAGCATCGTTTAAGGATGCCTCAGTCTCTCTATACCCCATTGTGAGCATCACTAATATTGTCAAGTAGTTGATATTTCTCTTTAATCAGTGAGCCAGTATGTCTGCAAGCTGATTTTCACATCTAATAAAAGTCACCTTCTCAGAGACTGCACAAGTCTGAGTAACAATAAAAGACTCATCAATAAACCAATGACAGGTGTACACACCACTGTTTTCCACTGGAGATTGTGGTGGAATGAGTGGTCTGAACTCATCTCATCAGGAAGCAGTTCCATCATCCACCTAACAGGAAGCTGTTTTGAGGATGATTGATCAGTTCAAAGTAAAGCTCCAAAGAAGGACACAGCCCCCTCATTACCCTGGAGTCACCACATGACCTGCCCAGTAATCAAGGATCCACCAGGCACAAAAAATTGCAGAGAACTCCCCAAAATTCTTCCTGGAACCCAGCAGCAACTGACACCTTGAAAAGGGATCGGCAAGTCTCATTGTCGCTGCCTCTGACACATTCTCTCCATCTCCACCTCCACTGCCCCTGCCCTTGTCCAGCAATCACCATCCTTGAATCACCATCTCTCTTGCCACCAGGACTCATGGACTTATCATTTGACCCACACCACAGCCACTATCCTAATTAAAAATATATTTTTTTATATTTAAAGAAAGTTTAAATTACATAAATGTAACATTAAAAATATATGGGTTTCCCATAAACCTGACCAACTCCCCCTCCACACTTTCCCACATGAACAACATCTTTCATTAGTGTGGTACATTTGTTAAAATTGATGAACACTTATTGAAGCATTGCTACTAATCATGGACTACAGTTTACATTATAGATTACACTTTGCCCCACACAATTATATAAGTTTTGACAAAATGTATAATGGCCTGTATCTGTCTTTACAATGTCAAGCGGGACAATTCCAATGTCCCAAAAATGACCCTATGTTACATCTATTCTCCCCTCTCTCTCCCCTCAGAAACTCTGGTGGCTACTGTATTTAAATCAATGATACAAATTCTTCCATTCCTAGAATAATAATAAGTTCACTTTAGTCCTTAGTTGGATTCCCACCTTATGTTTCCTCATTCCTCAATCTTAAGTATTTTGGGATAGTGATGCCCACTCTGTATCTGATTGAGAGGGAACTTAGATCCCTTGGACCAGATGGATGGAACTGTCTTGCTTGCAGTTGTAGATACTATCCATTTTTGGGGATGGGTGTTGTCCATCATCATCCTTTTTTTAGTCATCCTGGGTGAGGCCAATGAACTGGAGAAGTTGGAGTTGTAACTCTACTGAGATTCAGGGCTCAACTGGCAAATGAATAGACCAAAGATTTAAGTCTCTGGGACATATATTTAACAAGTATAGTGCAAATTATAATTTCAAATAAAAGGGGAAGAAAAGCCATGTGTAAAGATACTATAAATGAGTCTAACTCTGTTACATTGGGGAGCATATATTCCAAAGTAAGGACCACTGACAGAATGTCAAATTCCTGAGATTGTCTGCCCTACCTATAGTGTCTGGAGGTGTCTAAAGCCCTCAAGAGCCCCACTCTTTGAGGCACTGTTTACTGTGGCAGTCAATGAGATCCTGCTGAGTTGTGCATAAGTGTAACTTCTGGAATGACCTCTCTACTTACTTTGAAATCTCTTAGCCATAAAAAAACCTCATTTGTATTTAATATTTCCTCCTTTTGGTTAAGGTCTTTTTTACAGATGCATCATTTGTCAGTGCTTGGTAATAACCCCTTTATGCCAGGGAGGCTCATCCCTAGGAGTCATGTTTCATGCCAGGGGGAAGGTAGTGCATTTATATGCTGAGTTTGGCTTAGAGAGAGGCCATATTTGAGCAAAAAGGAAGCTTTCAGGAGGTAACTTTTAGGCAATATATAATAGGATAAGTTTCAATTTCACAAAAAAGGTTCAAATGTACAACCATTGATATCAAGGACCTGGTGTAATGGTCTGTCCTCCTTTGCTAGGCACTATCCATGTACCCAGCGGATTCTTGCCACTCTATTAGAGAATGTAGCAGGACTTTCCAGGATGGGAATTCAATATTCTTTCCATTATTTTGTGGGTCTCCACCCACCGAGACAATGCCTCATGACCACTTGAATGTATTCATATGCCATAGAGGCATGCCCTAGGTGCACACTTCCCCACACATCCCCCATCACCAAGACACCACACCAGTGATCCTGCCCTGCCATAGTAGTGACCATTCTGTAATCCAAAGCTTCCCCAAAATCAAAGCCAAAAAATAAACAGATAAAAATATTAATAAAATAAAATATAATAATAAAAATAAAATAATAAAATAAAGATTAAAAAATTGAAAAAAATCATTGTGTCTTTCATCACCATAAAGCCCATTATCTTTTATGTACTGTGACATTTTTTTCCATATATTCCCCCAGTGTCTTATTTTTTTTCACTTTATCTTCAAAGTAGATTTAGGTTACAGAAAAGTCACATAGAAAATATAGGAAATTCCCATATATGCAATACCCTCCCCCCTCTCCCACTTTCCCCTATTAATAATATTTTACCTGTGTATGGTACATTTGTTACAATTAATGTACAAATATTGAAGCATTGTTACTTCACCCTGATCACTGGTTTACATGATGGTTTACATTTTGCACCATACACGTTTATAGGTTTTGACAAACTTTAAAATGGCCTGTAACCATTATTGCAAGATCATGCAGAACATTCCTAATGCCCTAAAAATGTCCTATGTTCCATCTATTCTATTCTTCCTTCCCTCTCTCCTTGGAGCCTATGGTAAAAACTAATTTTCAATTTTTGAAGAATAAGGTTCACAGTTACATATAATAATATTGAGGGCTTGCAATATTGGTCTGTTTTCTTTTATTAGACACTACCTATATTCTCGAGAGATTCTTGCCCATCTAATTGAGAACAGAACAGGACTCCCCAGGATGAGAGTTTAATATTGTCTTGTTTATTGTGTGGGTCTCCACTCACTGAGATAACACACTGTAACACATTATGACAAGATGAACACTTTCATATTACAGAAAGGCATGCCCCAGGTATGCCCTACTCCACACATCCCCCCACACACACACCTGGCGCTGTGCACAAGTAACCCACCCCTGTCATATTTGCCAAAAAATTACCAACATTGTAGTTTTAAACACAGATCTGTAAATCCCCAGAGTTCACTTGCTCATTTATCCAACCCTCCCCCCCAGTTCCATGGATAGTCCAACTCAACCCCACAACCCTACTGTAAGTCATATTCCTGCACCATTGAACCCAATAAATCACTGCACCACTATCTCTATCCATCCACTGCCCAACCACCTCCTTCCACATTATCACAGATTTTTGCCCATATTGAACATCAGCCAGCCAACCTCTAGTAATTTCTGTCTCTTGATAGCTTATCTTTCAGACTGTAGCTCTGTGAGTCAGCTCAATTTGTTTAAGTTGTATCAGTGAAATCATGTAATATTAGTCCTTCAATGACTGGCTTACTTCACTAAACATAGGTCTTCAAGATTCATTCATGTTGTCCTGTGTGTTAATACTGTATTCCTTCTTGCGGTTCTAACAGGACGACGGCATCGTGGAATATGGCTTCCGGTTCACCTGATTCACTGCTGGCAGTCTTCCTCTGAGAGCCAAATCCTTTGGCACTTTCTAAATCATTATTTGAAAAGAACCAAACATTTAATTGGGTTAATTATAGCTGCTGTATTTGGGCTTATAGGTATTATTACCGCTGCTGCTGTAGCAGGAACTGCCCTACATGGAAATGTCCAAACACAACAATATGTTAAAAATTGGCATCATAATGCTAGTGAGCTATGGCATGGTCAAACATATATAGATGAGCAAATTAATAATAGGCTTAATGATTTAGAGATGGCTGTTACACAAATGGGAGATCAAGTATATAATCTAAATTTAAAACAAGGTTTGAAATGTGATTGGAATGAAAGTGCTTTTTGT
>JAQZBX010017798.1:0-28937 GCA_029593785.1 Cabassous unicinctus | reverse complement strand
ATTCTTACCTTGTGAATCAATTCTCCAGTGACAGTATCAACTTCCCTCAAGAGTCATGTGTGTTACCTCTAGTGAGGATAAGTGGGAAAATCTCTGTGAAGAAGCCACACTTCACAGTCACAACATGATTTCAGTAATATCTTTTCAGTGATAATTAAATTTTAAAGAATTCATAGTGACCTTAACTATGTTGTCAAAGAACCTTGTAAAAAGATTCTTTGGAAGGTATCTTTACTGATTATTGACAAATCATAATGAAATAGGATTTCATTTTATATTAGTGACAGTAATTGCAAGCTGCAAATCCTCCTGTACCCCAGGAAATTATCTTCTGAGTATTTTGCATTAGCACAAATCCTGTGCTTTGCTATAATGTGGACAGTTATGAAAACCTGAGTAGAGTAATGTGAACTTCTGCATAGTTTTGGTGACTTTATTCCAATTGATTATGGGCTATACTTTCATACAAAATCCAAAGCAGGGGTACTTTGCAGGCTTTAACTCTGTACATTTGAAAGTTCAATGAATGTTATAATCTTCTTGCACTGGACTGAGGAATCACCTATGTGAACTGATGTGATAACATTCTGTAGCAAAAGGTATCTAATTTTTTCAGATACTTTTGACAAGACTCTGCTTTATATGTTTTGATATTTATGTTTTGAATATTTACATTCAAAGCTGTCTTTAAAATTTCCATAAATAGGAATAATTTATTTTCTTTGTCTAAGGACATTTAAATTTATTTCTTTCAGAGCCCAGAAATGAGTTGGATTTGGTGCTTGGGCTCCAAGCGAGGAAAATGTTGAAACAAATGAAGAGAATTTGTCTTGATTTTGTAACCACAGAGAAAATGTTGGGATCATGCTGGTCATGAATGTGTGACTTAAAAGTACATAATAATAACAGATATTACCCCTCCTTGATCCTTCTACTAGGTGTGGGTAGGAGGGTTGGAAATCATTGAGTTTAGCTCTTAAAGACTTAGATGCATTGGGACATTATTGACATGGGAAGATTTCCTCCTCAAATGCTCTTTTGGTTTTTATCCTTTCAATGGAATCAATATTGGTTACCATTCAAATGACTCATTGACTGGATAAAGCAGACACTTTTATAATGTTGTAGGGTTGGATATGGAAGCTTGGTGTGGAGAAAATTGTTTAGATTCCCCAGGATAAGCTGAGAATAATGAAAGATGGTATAGATTTGCATCATTTCAAAAGTAGTGGGAGAAATTTAGTGGTGGTGATTAACAATGATCTTGAATAGACCTGGGCATAAGCCTTCAAAATTTTAGTTTGCAGAGTGGGTGTAGCTCAGTGGTTGAGTGTCTGATTCACATGTATGTGGTCCAGGGTTCAATCTCTGGTATCGCCTAAAGAGAAAAAAAAAAAAAAAAGAAAAAATTAATGTAGATACTTGTGAGTAATATGCTTATATAAGATCCCCCAAAAAGATCCTTTTATCATATTACTAGATCTGTTTACATATGCATTATAGTTCTGTTTGATATGTTGGAGGGTGATCTGAGATCCTTCTACTGCAGAACAAAGGCTGGGATTGTAGTCAGAGGTACAGGCAAGGAGATACCATAAAATCTTTATATAAAGCTGTGTATTTAGTAGAAGATGATAGAATGCCCCATACTAATTCTGCTATAGTAAGTTGATGAGCCATTTCACTCTTGTCAAAGGTATAACAATGAAATGACTCTGGGCAACATAATTGATATATTCTATCTGGCTATTGAGAGGAAATATATTTGATGTATTTATATCATATATATATAGTAGCAGTTTGGCAGTTTGATATAGTTAAGAATTCCAAAAATAGATATTGGATTATGCTTGTGAACTGGTCTGTTCATCTGGGCATGATTAAGTTATGATTAGGGTTTTGACTGGGCCACATCAGTAAGGTGTTGAGCCCCACCCCTTGGTGGATGGAGAATCAAAGATAAAAGACATGGCAAAGGACAGAGGTGGAGTTTTTTGATGTTGGAGTTCTGATGCGGAGTTTTAATGCTGGAGCCCGGGGAAGTAAGCACACAGAGGAGCTTGGTCGTGAGGAAGGAGAGAAGGCCCCAAGAAAAGAGACAAGCAGTTCGCCTGACAGTTCACAGCTGGCCTTGTGGAGGAACCAGAGGAGCTGAGCCTGGAGAGAAACAGTTCTGAGAAGAGAGGAATCCAAGAAGCCTGAACCCTGTCAAATGTCGGCAGCTGTCTTGCTTCTACACGTGGCAACAAATTTTAGTGAAGGAAGAAACGTATGCTTTATGGCCTCGTAACTGTAAGCTTCTACCCCAAATAAATACCCTTTATAAAAACCAACAGATTTCTGGTATTTTCATCAACACCCCTTTGGCCGACTAATACATATACATATTCTGGAGTCAAACCACCTACCTTTGAGTCCTGGCTCCTCTATCACGTATCAGCTGAGTGACCTTGAAAACATTATTTCGTTACTTTGGGCATCAGTTTCCTCAATTTAAAATGGAAATAATACTAATATCAACCACATAGGGATTTTGATGGTATGCATATATACAAATATTAATATTCAATATAATAAAGCATTTAGGGCAGTGCCTGAGAGAAAGCAAGTACAAAAAAAATTATTTACTATCATTATACTGATGAGAAGAGGAAGAGGAATTGGCCTTTGCAGCAGTTTGCCTATACTTTCCTTCATGTTTTGATTCAGGTCCAATTTGGTTCTCAGCTTGCACCTTGGTTTGTTGTCATTTTCTTAGCTCAGTCCATTGTCATTGATGTCAGAATTTGCTTCTGGTTTCTGTGACTATTTGGATTACTCGTCCAGAACTTTGCTTGGATTCATCCCACATCCTCTCCCCAATTTTCCTCAGAAGTAAAGTGAGGAAATTCAATTCAGGTCCTTGGGACATCTGGCTCTTAGTTGGTGCAACAGGCAGAGCATTAATGAAAGCAGGTGAGGGCCATAGATTATTTCCACTTTGAGGCTACAGTGGCCTTATCAGTGCTGAAACTTATTTCCTCTTTTAATAAGAGCATGAGGGTTCCAGTAAATTGGTTTAATGCACTTATACTTTGGCTGTAATAGCTGATAGACTTTTGTTAAAGGAGATCTGGCCATTCACTGGATTAATTGAACAGGCATAGTCCTGATGAGCTGGTAACATAATAGTAAAGCAAGTAGGTTCCAAAGGCACACTGCCTGGGTTCTAATATTGCCTTCTTCACTGCCTTGCTGAGTAATCTTGGGGAGATTATCTAAGCAAACACGCCTCCAGTTTCTTCAACTGTAAAATTGAGAATAATCGTATATTCCTCTAAAGGTTATTTGAAAGTTCAATATATTAGTAAATGCAGGGCTTGGCAATGTGATTCTACTGTTACTATTAAATAGGTAATTGATATTAGAAGTATTAACTTACTAACCCCCCAACATACACACACATTTTTTTCAAGGTTCACTTGGAAAGGGTCATGGCAACCCATAGAATTTGTAGGCACCAATCCAGGAATTGAAGGAAATAGTAGGATGATGACCATTGTCAGAAAAATAGGGCCAGGGAATGATGGGCTTCAGTTCGACCCTCATGTTGAGGCCTGAGCGAGGGCACGCACCCGTCATGCCCATCGCTATGTGCACATGCTTCAGTTTTACTGCAGAGGAGCCACTGCCCCAAACCTTGGCTATAAAGCTATTCAGGATCCCCAATCCAAGGTATAGAGTCAAGCATTGACTGTCTTTCATTCAAATGGAACCCAAAGCATGGATGGGCTCAGTCATCTTCTCAGCTATTGGGAAAATGTGACATTCCTCAATGGTGGGGTTGACAGTTGAGGCCCCCACATGTCGTGTGGCATCGAGTGGCCTAAGAGTCACCTTCCTGTCTGACACCATGCCCATTCTACACTCCTCCTGCCAGTGGGGTGTGAGTACATTCACTTCATGCCATATTTTTAGCTGTTAGAATGGTTGGAAAGAGTGTACAATAACCTGGGGACTTTATGTTACAAAGGCATGTGAAAGAAAACATGAGCTTATTTTTTAAACAATATTATTTCTTTTTCCTCACACCACTTTGGGCAAGTTAATAACTTTATAACAAATTTATAAACTTCCTCCCTCCCCACTCCCCCGCCCAAATACAGAGAAGTACATTTAGGACACATATCACATTTTTAAAAATTATTTGTGTATGATGATATTTTGAATTAGATATGAATTCCTCAAGGGCAGATGTAAATTCAAACTCAATTTTATATCCCTAGCCCCTAACACAAATGCCTAGCACATAGCAGTTGCCCCATAAAAGTTTGTCAAATGAATGAATAAATGAACAAAAAGCTTTTACACTGAGGTTTATTTTAAAATAAACATATAATGTCATTTAAAAATTAGGTTTAATATCATTCTGAGAGTAATGGAGATAACTTCTTTTCTTTCTTGCAGCCCGAGACTCAGTGGCTAGTCGGTTTGTTTTCATAAGCCCACATAAATTAGACTAACATCTTTCTTTCTGTGAAGTATTTGCTGTTCAGAATCAAGGACTTCTTTGTCATTACATCACCTATCTACGCTCATTAAACTCCTTAAGCCTAACTTGGAAATCGATGTTTCTGCTCCCCTATCACTTGTGTTCCTGTCTGCCCCACTCTTGATGGTGATGGGACTGTATTACCTCAGACACTGTTATCAGAAGCACTCTCCCCAGGGCTTTGTAGAAAAAGGCTATTACTTTCTCATGCTAGAATCAAATGTCTCTTTATATGCAGTCTTGAAAATCACTGCCTGTTTGGATACTGTATTGCATTGTGTGTGCAATTCTAATTTGTCCTGTTTTCAGCCATTTGTCTCCTTTTGGTGATATTGATTTCTGGAGCAATTCTGCTCATTGATTTCAGACTATTTTCCTGAGGTCTATTTTGGTTTGTTCTCTTCAGCATTTATGGAGTACTTCAAAACTTAGCACTCACATTTTTATATGCACACTTTAGGATCAGTCTCACAACGTATTTGAAGCAGTTCTTCGCATTTTACAAATAGATGCAAACAAGTCTCAGGAAGATAAAACAAACCTCCCTGGGATGAATGAATTTCTGGTGCAAACAAGATTAGGAAAATGCATCAGAGACGCTGGGATGGGGACTCTTGCTGTCTTGTGTGTCCTTAGGCAAATCATCAACATTTTTAAACCTCAGTTTACAAATCTGTAAAGGAGTGGGTAGAAATCTCTTCCTTTTCTATATTCACCACCTATATCACAGGCTTATTGTAAGGGTCAACTGGAGTAAAGATATAAATGTTTCCCAAATGTTTCACAAATGTAAATTTGGCTGAGGATAAAGATTCAGTGATCATGTTCAATATAATCTAATTCAAAGGTTGATAAAGAAGCATTAACTATGAGATAATGACATACGCTGACCGCTGGTTGAAGTTTTTACCCATTTTTCCAAGTATGCCTGCATCAGAATCACCTTGGTGCTCAGAAAAATGATGAGATCCACTGATTTAAATAAGGTTCCTTATAAATTTATCTTCCTGCCTAGAACTTAATAAAAACACATATGAGGGTATAAAAGTACCAAATCAGATAGACCTGTTTGAACCTCAGCTCTCCTAAGCACTAGCTGTATGTCCTGAGAAAAGTTACTTACCTTCCAAAGGGTGTCTCTTCAACTATAACATGGGGACAGTGCCCCATAATGTTTTAGAATTAACTGAAAAATGCATGCCAAGCATTTAATGCAGTGTCTGGCATATAGTCTCAATAAATATATGCTACCATTAATTTTTCTTCTAGATGCATTTGTCAATGAGTATTCCTCTTTTATTTAGGCACCTATCACTAGAACATTGACTGCTGGTTCCTTCCTTTCTTTTTGTGCTTGGCTGTTATATTAGATCTGGGGCTACAAAGATAGTTCAGATTGAATCTGTACATTCACTAGATAGGACATAGACTTGTTCACTGGTGCATCCCATTGACTAACACTGTACCTGGCACATAGTCAACAGTCAATAATCCTTTGTTAATTAAATGAGTTAACATCTCAGTGCTTTTGACTCAGCAATGGAGATGATTATGTAGATAATTTTGCAAAGTACACTGTAATAAGTGTTATAATTTAGGAGTCTACTGTCTCAATTTAATTTAATTTCAACATGCTCTTCCAGGGTTGTTCAGTAGAATTTCATTTTCTTTCCTTTTTCTAAAATTTTCCCCTTTATTGTTTTCTTGCTATTAGTTCTTAGGCTTCTCCAACGTTTGCAGTGCTTCCCAATTTTGTACCATGTAAAATTTTCATTAACTTGGTGTTTCTTCCCACTGCCTCATGTGGAATAAAAACAATTCATACCACTGTTCCTAACACTCAGCCTCACCCTGTGGCTGCCTCCTCCCAGTCTACTAAAAACTGCCCTTTATCACTTGTTTGATTTCTGGCCTTTGGGCAAGTTTGAATCTTCACAGGCAATTTTGTAAGAATATTTTCCAATAGCATACTTTGTAAGAGACATGAGATCCACCTTTGTGTATGGTGTGTATGCGTGTGTGTGCATGTATCAGAGAAAGAGAGAGGGGTGGGGGGGAGAGAGAGAAGATGGAGAGATTTTCAGTCAGGCAAATTGGAATTAAGTCAAATTACTTATGTTTAATACCAATTATGTGATAAAATGAAAAGATTTATCATTTTTCCAGGGGAAATTATTTTCAAAAGCAGAGTGCATAAGAACATGAATGGGGACCTTCAATCCCAGATATATTTTTCTGAGTTCTTACAGAATGTCAGGCACTGTTCAAAGTGTTTTTTAAAGAATTAAATTGATATTTCTCTGAGATATGTACTAGTATTTTCAGCATTTATAATTTTCCCTGCTCCAAATTCACTGCTCTTCTTTATGTTAATAGCATCTTGATCTAGCTTTGAGCTTCGTCCCAGCCTCACTAAGGGATAGCTCAGTAGGGCTGTCCACTGAGTTTCCTGACCTGTTTGCAAAGAGAAATGTGTATGACCCATGAACAATGAAGCTCTTTCTCCCCCCAGTTTTTATCTTAAGTAGAGGGCCACAAACATTGAAAGTGTTTGAAGTTCATTCACCCTGAGTCTCTGGGACTTCTCTGAATTTTGCCCTTCTATAGCCTTTTTCTTCATCATTTCATTCAATTCTATGAGGTTCTGGAATAAGGCCATTGCTAATGACCACACAGTTTATGCATTGCCCAACTGCGTGGGGCACACCCTCAGGCAAAGGCAGCCTTGTCCCTCACATCTTGTCAACACACTCTTTTTTTGTTTAAACTGGTCAGGGACAGTTTCCACTTCTTGTGACCAAAGAACCCTAATCAATCTCAAAGAATACAGATGGCCTTGAGCTCTTCCAGGTTTTGGGGTGATGTAGCTGTGCCCGTGCCCTGGCTATCCAGAGGCTAATATCTGCCATGTAAAACTATTTTGGGTTATTCCTCCCAAAGGGCCTCATGCCAAACAATGAGGACTAGTGGTGAATAGGGTACACCTTCTCCTTTGCCCTCACAGAGGTGGTTGCTTTGGAGTTTATCATGTTAACTTCATGCATAGCTCCTTTAATTTTATAAGATCTCAGATTAGCTCATAACTTATCAGAGGCCTTCACTGAACACTTGTCCAAACAAGCAAGCCCCTAACTGTGAAACCTCAGTAGGCTGCTTTGGTTTCTCCCTCCTATAACACTTACTAGCAGCTGACTTATTATGTATTCATTTATTGATCTGTTCATCTTCTGTGCCCCACTGGAAAGTAATCTTCATAAGTCCAGGGACTTAGTTTTTGTTCACTGCTACATCTCTTTCACTTGGAGCTAGGCATCAATAGATACTCAATACATATTTCTTGATTTTAATTAATTAATTAATTAAATGCATAATTAAGAGAAACCCTCAATATTGCCAAAAAAAAAAAAAAAAAAGAAAAAGTCACCAGCGTCATCAAAGCTGCAGGATTATTGAAGAAGAAATTGCTCCTGCAGGGAGGTCTGAAATCAGGGTGCCCGAGCAAGAATCTCAATAGCCATCTGGTCACAGTTGTTTATAAAGGCATTTAGGGAATTTCCAAGTAGGGGTTACAATGACTAGTTGACATTGAAGTTCCTTATTACATAGAGGGGTCTTACAAAGTGGGAAGCAGATATATAATGATTAGTCCCATCTGATAAGCTATCTCTACTGTACTGAAACTGACTTATCACCAGGTGTTGCTTAGCTGCAATTCTGGAGGGTGTTTTTCAGTTTCTTGGAAAGCCCCTGAGGTCAATTGCTTTTGTCTCCTGGAAAATCCTTTCTTGGAATGGGGCTGCCCCTGACCATGCCCAATGCAGGCAACCATTTTAATTTTCTTAACAGTGTCAACTCAAAATTTATTTCCTCTCTGTATGCCTTTCCTTCTGTTTGAATTGCTTTTCTCTTCCTTGATGTATTTCCTTTCAGAAACATTTGTCTCCTTTGTGTTTCCTCTCTCTATTTTTAATATTCAAACCTGTCTCCTATACTCATTCTCCCACTCCTACCTCTCTTTTTTTTTGTTATTACTCTTTTAATAACCAATTATAATATAAAGTATATTTTGAATTACTCAATGAAGTGGTATATCCATTCTTCTTAATTAAAAAGTTGATGAATTCATTTACTTATACTTCTATCGAAAGAAAAGAGTAAACAAAGTTATATTTGATCTCCATCCCAATTAAAATGTGAACTGTGAATTAAAAAGTAATGTTTTCTCAACCATATAACAACCTTAGTACTTCATTCTGGAGCCATTGATATTTCCACTAACATGGATTGTTAAAATTTAGATTTATTTACAATATTAAACATTGTTTAATAACATATTTTTAAAACTTTCAAAATCTGGATTTCTGGCTCTTCTTAAGAAACCACATCCTAAAAGATCTCCTGTGTGCTTTACAGTGTCCCCAATCCCTTCTCTTCACCAAACCCTCATCAGATTTCCTGGATTAGGCTGCATTTGTACATTTGCATCTCATGGTTGGCATCTGTTTTAATTTCCTAGGCTGCTCAAGGAAATAAAATGAAATGATTCGGCTTAAACAATTGGAATTTATTAGCTCATGGTTTTAAGGCTAGGAAAATGTTCAAATCAAGGCACTATCACAGCTATACTTTTTCCCCAAAGACTGTGGTGTTTTGGTCCTACCTGCCAGTCTTTATTGATTCCTCTGTCACCTGGCAAGGCCCAAGGTGTCACCCAGGTGTCTTCCTTCTCTTCTGGGTTCCATTTCAGCTTCTTGCTTCCTGTGGCTTTCTCTCAGCAATAGGATTAAGATCCATCCTGCTTGAGGTAACTTCCTCAAATGGTCTACTTACAATGGCTTCACACCCACAGGAATTAACTAGATTTAAGAACTTGTTTTGGGGGATACATACAACTTCAAACTACCACAGCATCACATGAGGCATCACAACCCTGATCTACACAAAGGAATATTTCTATAAGGTATACATGACTATTTGAGTAAAGGGTTGAGGTAAGCCTTTCTAGATCATTTCAATTTGGCAAGAGGGATTTTAAATTGGGTTCAATTTGAAACAATGTTATAATTAATTCCCTATTTTGTCAAATTTATAGTTTTACTTCTGACCCACTCCCCTTCCTGGCCCCTAATCCTTCTTGTGACTGCAACAAGAGTCAAACAATCCCAATTAAGAGATCAGTGCTTCTTCAGGATCTCTGCCTAATGTTGTACCTCTTCATAAAGAACTCTCTTCCTACACGCAGTCTTACAGCTAATTCTGCTCTTCCTTTCCATCTCAAGTTCCAGGAGCTGGGATCACATTGTTTTTTTGGAACCAAGAACACAGCTTGAAGCTCAGTTTAAGTAGTAATCTCCTTCTTCCTGACCCTCATCCTTTCCAGCAGTTCCAGGATTGATGTTTTACTTGCTTTCACCAATTATTAAAGGAATGAGATTCTTGCCTTTGAACTAGAGGCAAGAAGAGCCACACTCTGGCTCTTCCAGAAAGTAAATTCCATATACTCTCTCTTAGTGGAAATTTAGGAATCCTAAGCCATCTATGTTCTGAAACAATTTGAGAAATAGTGCAAAGAACTTGATGAAAGCAAAGTATAGCATCAGTCCTATCTCTAGTGCCATTGGATTGGAGAATGTCTAGCTTTCTTCCTAAAGCTGAGCTTGAGACATTTGTCTAGAAAGTTGGCATAAAGAAGAGCTACATGGATTCATCAGAAATATAATTTCTGAAGGATAAAGAGTCCCAGAGGGTAAGAGAAAAGGGTAGACAGTCAGGTAGAGCTCCAGGTTGGCCTTTAAAAGTTCTGGTTTATTTCCTGGGTCAGAGAGATAAAAGCTCTGCTTGGAATTGAATCATGTCCCCTACAAAAGACATGTTCAAATCTTAAGCCATATTCCTGTGGATGTGAATTCATTTGTAAATAGGACCTTGAAAATGCTATTATTAGTTAAGGTGTAGACTCGCTTGCGAATAGAATATTTGAAGATCTTCTTTTGGATAAGATCAAATTGAATCAGGGTGGGTGTTGATCTACATGACTGGAAGCCTTATAAAGAGAAGAAATTTGTTTGCAATTAGTTAGTAGAATCCTGAAATCAGAAGATGCCAAAGAGGAGAAATAAATATGTGATGAAGGAAAAACACCACCAGAATGCTATGAACTCTGGGACAAAGCATAGCCTTGCCAAAATCTTGATTTTGGACTTCTAGCTTCCAAACTGTGAGCCAATAATTCTTGTTGATTAAGCCAGCCCATTGTGTGATATTTATCACAGGAGCCTGGAAAACTATGAAGAGCCCTCTTTGATGATAAGAATTACAGAAGAGAGATAAGCCCAAGCCCACTTCCATTTTTCTTTTTTAATGCAGTAACACCATTCAAGGTTAATGTAATCTATTCACCAGGGAGGAAACATTGCCTGGCAATACCTTGATTTGGACTTCTAGCCTCCAAAACTGTGAGACAATAACTTCCTGTTGTTTAAGCCAACCAGTTGGTGGTGTTTATTATAGCATCCCTGACAAGCTAAGAAATAGTCTTTCATTTTCACTTTAAGATTATCTAAAACATGCTTTGAGGGAAGCATGTCTAATTTATTTCAAGTGTTGCATACACAGCCTGATATTTTTCTTTATAGGAATGAAATATTAAATTAAATTCAAAGGAAAAAAGAAAGAAAAAGAAATCCTGGCTGAATTTCAGACATCTGATGGCAAATATGAAGTTTACTTATGGAGCTAATCAGATACTTGCTGGCCCCTCTGTCACTGCAGTGAAAAAAGATCGACTGTTCAATCTACTTATTCTATTTGTAAATGGTTAGCGGCCTTTCAGGGACTCCCTCTAGAAAATAAGAACTATTAAGTCCACTATGCTAGTGTTTTGGCCTTAAAGAAATACTAATTAGATGGAAGTACTTCAATTGCATGTTCTTAAGGTACAAGGGAATAGCACTTTGATGGTTAATTTTATGTGTCAACTTAGTTAAGTTATGGTGATAGTTATTTTATCAAACACTGACCTAGATGTTGCTGTGGAAATATTTTGTAGATGGGATTAGCATCTACAATCAGTTGAATTTAATTAAAGATTACCCTTGATAATATTTGTGGACCACATCCAATCAATTGGAGACCTTAAATGCAAAGAACTGTGGGTCTCAGGAAGAAGAAGGAATTCAGCCTCAAGACTACACCCTCCATTCCTTCCTTAGTTTTTAGCTTAAGGAATTTGGACTCAAGACTTCAACATCACTTTTACTGAAATTTCCAGCCTCTGCCCTGCCCAATGGAATTTGGACTTGCCAGCTCCACAATCCTGTGAGCCAATTTCTAAAATAAATTTCTGTCTCTGTGTGGTTCTTTTTCTCTGGCTAACCCTGGCTGATACAAGCTCTGAGTCTTTCTATTATTGAATGTCTACTTGAGGAGAGAAAATGTTCAGGACTAATGTTATTCTATTAAATAGCTGCTTATAAAGTTTCAAAGGCCCTCCTAATTCCCATGCATTAGGCTTAGAGACTGAAGAAAGAATGCTATAGTAGCCTTCCCTTTGGTTCCTGTCACCAAATTGGATGTAACTCCTGATATTTTAAAGGTCTTAGTCAATGCCAGATGGAGGCCATAAGTGACCTTCATCTCATGTACTGGGCAGCCTGGAGGTTTGTGAGGATCCACCCACCCCCACACTCTGGCTCTTCTAGAAAGAGCTCCTTGCATTAACTCTGGGAATTGCTTCCATGATATTTAATGGTGTCCAACACCTAGATTTCATTCAGTTAGCACAAGCAATAGGATGTTAATTTCAATTGATAGAAGTATGTGGACAGCAAAGATGAAGACAAAGAATACAAATTAAGAGTATTAGGAACTTTCCCCTTTGTTTCACAACTGTGAACAGGCAGGAAGGCAGTGTGGGGTTTAGTGAGGATTAGTGCTAAGTAAAACCATTTAGATTTGAATTCTGGCTATGACATTGATTAGTTCCATGTGTCCTTGGACAAGTTAATTGAGACTTTTTAATAACCCATACTCTATATCTTTTTTTCTCTGTAATATTTTGCTTTCTCTATAGTAAACACTACCTCACAGAGTAGTTGTCATGAACTCGAAATGGAATGATATATGTAACTTCCTAACATATAATAAGCCCTAGTGTTAGTATTATGACTGTTGTTGTTATTTATAAATACCAGTTTAATCACTGCTTGCTCAATAAATCCTCATCTTCCCAGGTATAATACCTACAATTTCTAATAAGCTTATCCTTTAATTACCAAAAGAAGTTGAAGGTTTCTGATCTCCCAAATAGCTCAGATACATAGCTAGAGTTTAATTGTGGCAAAACCTGATTTCAATTATATTTACAGAAAATATACAATGCACAAGATACATATAAAATTTTGTGGATACTTATAGTTTGTACATAAAACCTGAAAAAAGAGGAAGTGTGACTAATGTCAAAGATCTGGTTCATACTCTTCCCCTTCAGGAAAGAAATCTAGAGTTTACAAAATACTATTTGGCTAGTCAGAGCACAGCCTGTGTTGTCTCATTTTTCTGATGGAAAGACTAAATTCCATTTTTTAAATTGTTCTTTAAAACCTTTCCTTCTACTTGAATAAATGGAAGGACATTCCGTGTTCATGGATTGGAAGACTAAATATCGTTAAGATGTCAATTCTACCCAAACTGATTTACAGATTCAACACAATCCAAATAAAAATCCCCATAGCCTTTTTTTGCAGAAGTCGAAAAGCCAATAACCAAATTTATTTGGAAGGGTAAGGGGCCCTGAATAGCTAAAATTGTCTTTAAAATGAAGAAAAAAGTTGGAGGACTCTCACTTACTGACTTTAGAGCATATTACTTAGCTACAGTGGTAAAAACAGTATGGTACTGGCGTAAGGACAGACAGATTAACCAATGGCACCAAACCAAGAACTCAGAAATTGACCCTCACATCTAACATTAAGTGATTTTTGACAAGGCTGTTAAGCCCACCCAGCTGGGCCAGAAAAGTCTGTTCAAAAAATGGTACTGGGAGAACTGGATAGCCATATCCAAAGAAAAGAAAGAAGACTCCTATCTCACACCTTATACAAAAATCAACTCAAAATGGATCAAGGACCTAAATATAAAAGTGACAACCATAAAACTTCTAGAAGAAAATGTAAGAAAACATCTTCAAGATCTTGTGATAGGCAGTAGTTTCTTAAACCTTATGCCCAAAGCATGAGCAACAAAAGAAAAAGTAGATAAGTGGGGCCTCCTCAAAATTCAACACTTTGGCACCTCAAAGGACTTTGTCAAAAGGGTGAAAAGGCAGCTGACTCAATGGGAGAAAATATTTGGCAATCACATATCTAATAAATATTTAATATCTGTGATATATAAGGAGATCATACAACTCAACAATAAAAAGACAGTATCCAATTAAAAAATGGACAAAAGACTTGAAAAGATACTGTCCAGAGAAGAAATTCAAATGTCAAAGAAATACATGAAAAAATGTTCAACGTCACTAATGATTAGGAAAATGCAAATCAAAACTACAATGAGATATCATTTCACACCTATTATACTGGCTGCTATTAAAAGTCAGAAAACTGTAAATGTTGGAGAGGATGTGGAGAGAGAGAAATGCTTATTCATTGTTGGTGGGAATGTAGAATGGTACAGCCACTGTGGAGGATTGTTTGGCAGTTCCTAAGGAAGTTGAATATAGACTTGACATGGGACCCAGCAATACCATTTCTAAGTATATATCCAGAGGAACTGAGAGCAGTGACACAAATAGATAGTTGCACACTGATGTTCACAGTGGCATTATTCAAGATAGCCAAAAGTGGGAAGCAACCCAAGTGTCCAGCAACTGATGAACGGAGAAACAAATGTGGTATATACACATGATGGAATGTTATGCATAGGTAAGAAGAAATGAAAAGTTGTGAAACATATGACAGCATGGATGAACCTGGAGGACATTATGTTGAGTGAAGCAAGCCGGACACAAAAGGACAAATACTGTATGACTGCCCTATTATGAACTAAATATATTATGTGAAATATAAATATATTATGTGAAATATGAATATGGGTAGAATTGCATATGTAAAACCATTTTTCTTTGAAGCTGAACAAATGTAAGTTAATACTACAAAATGTTAATATTAGACAAAAAAACACATTATACTATATGAAGGAGACTAGACACAGTACTACATATTATATGATTCCATTTATGTAAAATGTAAATATAAATCAATTTATAAAGATAAAAGAAGATTTGTGGTTATATAGGTCTGAGGAAGGAATGCTAAGGGGTGTTGAGTCTTTCTGTTTGGAGTAATGAAATTATTCTAAAATTTTTGAGATGATGAAGGTACAACATTGTGATTATTCTAAAAGTCATTGATTATACACTTTGGATAGAATAGCCAGAAATAACAGCTATGTACAGTGGGGGAAGCATAGAAAGATTGAGAGGTGAGGAATTTTCTTGTTTATTTGTTTGTTTGTTTTTTGTTTATTATTATTATTGAAATAATGAAAATGTTCTAATAATGATTGAAGTGATGAACGCACAACTGTGTGATTATACAAAATACCATTGATTATACACTTTGGATGAATTGTATGCTTTATTAACATGTATCAATAAAATTGATTTGTTTTAAAAAAAAAAAACACCTCCTTTCCTTCTTTCTTGGGAGGGTGAAGACAAGTATAGAATGTGAGCCACAACCCCCTTCTCATTCAGAAGAACAGGGCTGGGGGAAAGGAAGTAGCCTTAAATACTTCACAGGCTTAGCAGGTCTGAAGCTTCTGAAAGTCAGTGTACTTACAGAAGGATTCTAATGTGGACTGTTAATAAGATCTGAGAGAATGGCACATTCCTCTGGCTGTATTTACTGTTATAAAGAATAGGTTTTCAAAATGCAGCAGGGAGCATTCTGTCTCTTACTTGCTGTGGTGATTTGAATTAGATACCCAAATTCAGACAGGTTTTTAGTCTTGATCCACCTTTCTGGGGGATGTGAACCCATTGTAAATAGGATCTTTTGAAGATGTTATTTTTAGTTAACATGTGGCCCATATGAATGAGGTTAGGTCTTAAGCCCGATTATTGGAGTCTTTTAAAAGTAGAAGAAACTCAGACATCTATAGTGAAAGCCACAGGAAGGAGCCACAATTCGGAAGTTTGTGGGAATCTGGAAGAGAAAGGAGAGGACATTGCCATGTGATGGGAAAGACAAGAGTGGTAGATTGAATCAGGTACCCCAGAAAAAAAACAGAAAAACAAAACATGTTCTTGATCTTAATCTATTCCTGTGGGTCTGAACCCCTTGTAAATAGGATCCTTCGAAGGTGTTGTTTTTAGCTAAAGTATGGCCTAATTGAATGAGGTTGGACTTTTATACTGTTACTGGAGATTTTATGAAAAGAGAGCAAGGTGGAGGAGAAAGAAGGTGGAAGTGAATGGAATCTGGAAGAGAAAGGAGAAGACACCACCATATGCATTGCCATGTGACGGAAAAACCAAAGAAACCCAAGACTGGGGGCAGCCAGTCCCGGAATACCATAGTCTTCAAGGAGAAAGCATTGCCTTGTTGATGCTCAATTTGGAACTTCTCCTAGCCTCAAAACAATGAGACAATACATTCTTGTTGTTAAGTACCCCATTGTGTGATACTTGTCATAACAGCTTGGAAACTATAACATCAAGGATTTCAGCCAGCCAGACCTCACAATCCTGGGAGGAAGCAAGCCTCTGAAACCGTGAGCCAATGATTTAATATTGTTTAAGCCAACCCATTGTGTGAGTTTGTGATAGAAGCTCAGGAAGACTAAGATACTTTCCTTAAAATTTGGTGTGGTTGTACTGAAAAACAAACAAACATGGTTTTGAAGTGGAATGTTTCCTTTCCATGTTTTAAAGATCACTAAGAGCTCTATAGTTATCCCTACACAAAGCCCATGCTGTGTACCCATCCCCCTGTCTTTTTGCTGCAATCCTTCCAACCCCCTCTCCCCAGTTAAGAATAATTTTTAAAAATCCAATGTACTTTTTCACCACCCTGGTTTTCTCATGCTCGTCACCTGATTTGGAATTCCCTTTCAATTTCTTCACATCTATCTGTTCTTTAAAGATCTAAGTTCTTCCAAAACCTACCCTAAACATTTTAAGCCCAAGAGAGCTCTTCTTGTGTAAACTGTTTCACAACTTGCCTGCACCTCTCATTAGGCACCTAATCATATACTACTGCCTTAGGGGCAGGTCTGAGATTGCTGTCTTGCATTGCTATTCTATATACCAAACATACAGTGATATCTTATCTTCCAACACAGATTTTAAGTTTCAGGATGTCACTCAACATTTTTTGCTTTTGAAATAGGTAATTACTATTTGATTTAGTCCAAGGTTTGTTTCTATAAGCCCACTTTTATTGTGTAAGAGCAAATGGTCAAGAAGGATGAGAAATATGCTCTGATTTGTTGCCTAATTGGCTTCCACAGAGTCTGTATAAAAGTTAATGTCTCCTAGAATCCTGGCACCTTTGGGATGCCAGCCAAGTCACTTTTTGCTTTGTCATTGATCTCAAATTGACTTAGACTCAGGGCACATATCTGTGACTCCCCTCCAATGAAGATGTTATAGTTATCCATAAACTTATAAAGAGAGTTACAGAATCAGCAGGAAGCATGAATGTCAAGTTAATTAACCATTAGGGCTTTGGGATAACAAAAATAAAATTTCGATCAATATAAAATTTCGATCAATGTAACTAATTCATCAGTCTGAAAAAAACGTGACCCATGTTAGAATATTTCAAAATAGTTCTTGCTGAAAGCATTTTCTTTAGATATGTAGATAAGTCATAACAATTTGAAAAAGGAGACATGATTAGAATATTGGGCCCTCTATTTATTAAGCAGACAAATATCTGGAAACTACCAGCATATGCAGCCCTCCACAGAAGCCAGGGAGGAGTCAGAAGGCAGCCTGGCACCTTGCAATACTCCAATTAAAAGGGCCTCTCTCTTTCCCATCCACATCAGAAATGAACACTGCATGCTCCAGGGAACACCCTTCTTCTGTGGTCACCTCAATCCTCTCCACAGAAACCCACATAGTTAGTTATCACTAACTGTCTTGAGCCAATAGGGATAGTATCATGATGCATAGGAATCCCAGGCCATCTTTCTCTTTCCTGGAACTCTCCTACCCATGCAGGTCAATGAACAGTGAGGCCATGGTTCACCATCCTTCTCCATGTCCCCCTTCTCTCCTTAGTTTTTCCCCAAAGCATTTATCACCATCTGATTTGCTATATGTTTTACTTATTGTCAGTCTCTCTTGACTTGAGTATAAGCTCTAATCAGGCAGTTTTATGTGTGCCTGTGTATCTGTGTGTGTGTTTCTTTTTCTCCAGTGATTAGAATAGTGCTGGGAACATATTAGGCACTGAATAAATATTTGTTGAGTGAATGAATGCATACATGCATGGCAGTCCCCTTGGAGAGTCTGCCTACAAACAAGCCCAGGACTCCGTGGACATAGGCTTTTCCTGGGTGATTTCTGAAACAGATCTTCTCAGCCTCAGCTGTTTGTTTTGCAGCTGCTTCCACTTGCATATGCCTTAAAATTCCTGTGACTTTTTCAAAAGCCATTCCAATATTTAAACTCATAGGCCAAATAATCTCACTTCAGGGGCTCTATGCTAAGAAATAATCCAAAGGACACGTTGTTATGCTCAAAAATGCTAACTGAAATGTTATTGAAAAATAAAAAGCCATTCATTCATTGATCTGCTCATATATCCTTTCCTCTATTCAACAAATATTCATTGACCACATGGAAAATGTTTTAGATGCTGAAGCTATAATGTTGAGCAAAACCAGGACAGTCCTTGTCCTCATGAAGAGTTTACAGTCTAGTGAAAATGATCCAAATTTCCAACAGTAACACAATGGCTCTGTAGATTGAATTGGATAAAATTATTTGTGTCATGTTTTAGATACTGGTGAAAAGAGTCATGTGTTGTCACATAACTGTCCCTGCTCCCCTCTCTAACCACCCTGCCTCACCTTCACTCCAGATCTTTTGCTTATTGTGTTTTTATGCCTGGAATGCCCCATGTATTCCCCCAATTTCCTTACTGAGCCAGGTTCCTTTTTCTTCTCCTTTTCCATAATAACTTGCCTTCTTCATAATTCTATCATAAGTTTACCACACTGTTTTTTTAATTATTTGCTTATTTGTCAGTCTTCTCCTTTTCAGTGTATTCTAAGTGAAGTGTGTGTCATTAATTATTGAATCTTTAACACTGAAATACTTTCTGACACTTAGGACAATACATAAATATTAACTAACTACATAAATAAATGAATAACTGAATGCATAGAATTTTAGCACTTTACTCATGGGCAAAACTTAAAATTAGATATGGTCATTCTTTTAAAATTTTAATAATATACAGTAAACATATATTTAATCTGTAATGTGAACTTTTATCCTTCCAGTTCTTTTGTAATTTCCATGAATATTTTCCATATTTATAAATAAGAAACATGAACTTCTCTGCCTCAGAGATTGATGCTTCTAATTTGTAAATGATATTGAGACAGGAATATACTGAACATCTGAAATGCTGCAACTTAACCTCTAAATACTTTCAAATCAGCACTGCCACTGCTGTATTTTCCCTAATTTTGTATCTTAACTACTTTTCCATACAGCCTGTTAGAATTTGCATTACCAACAATATTATAGTGATAGCATTATTTTCATTAGGACTGATCCCTTTAAGGTTTACCAAATGACTTTTGTTAGAATTTCTATTTTGTTTGGGTTAGGCTCCAGTCAATCACATAATTTAACAAATACTTATTCAGGGCTTAATATATTGGTGTGATCTTCCATCATGAGATAAATAATGTCTGGTTATCTCCATTTTTTGTGATGTTAGCAACTGTTGATGGTTAACATCTAGAACATTCATTCATAAGTAGTTGTAAAAAATGATATGCTAATATAACTATGCTTCTTCATTTATTGCCTGAAATATTTCTATAAAGGGAAATTTCCGTTCCTTTGTTATTACTATAGGAAAGTCAGAATAAATACCTGATGCCTTTCCTTTATTTACCAGTTTTCAAATTAATGCATTAACTCACAAACACCTACCAATAATAATCTTTTTTTCTTTCTTTTTTGGTATCAAGATAAATGAATGAATTTAGAAATATTTGGTGTTTTTAATGCATTGCAATTATTATTTGTATTGCTGTTGTTGTTGCTATTGCTCAGTTTGTCCCAATTTCAGCCAATGGGAAATTCTTCAAGTTGCCTTTGAGTTCTTTAGATACCGTCCGAGTAGATGTTGATGAATACCTTGTAGTTTGGTATGACCAGTGCATCTAGCGTATTTTCTGCCTCAGCTCTGGAATTAGCTATTACTCCAATGAAAGCTTGTTTCTTTCAGTGGGAAACAATATTGAATACCCATTCTATATATTAGAGGTGCTCATTGTTACTAGCAAATTGCTATTTCCAGACCTCTTCAGGGGACAGAGGAAGGAAAATTGAATATTTGTTTGTTTTTAAAAATCAAATTAAGAATAAATATTGTTACTTTCAATTAAAATATAGTCTATAGAGATTTTACTTAACCTCTTTTATTTAGCATCATTTCCTCTTTGTCTAACACCAAGAATCCTAACACACTCTCTGGGAATGGCAGAATTTGACTATTGCATACTCATTTATTTTATCCCATATTACATACACAGTTTTTCTTAGAATAACAATACCAATGCTACTATCAATAATATGATAACTGGAGAGTTTTTTTTATATGAGGCTATATCCCTCAAGAGATGGCTTTTCAAATTACTGTGTTTTAAAGTCACTTGGGATAGTTGTTCTCTGTATGGTTAGGCCAACAACCAGATACATATTTAGGTTGAGTTGTTTCATTTTTACTTTCTAATTTTAAGTAGGTATTTTCAAATTTAATTTTGTTTTATATGAATCCATAAAATATTTTCAGAGTCAACTATATAAAGCAATAAATAATCCTGGAGGCTTCAATACTACCTGTGTCCCCTCTTACCTATTCTCTCAATTCCCCTATATAGGTAGGTAACCACTAAAAATATATGATGGCTTATCTTTTCATTTTTTACTACTAGAATATATACATATATATGTATATACACACACATTTTTTCTCCCTTCTTAGATAAATATTATGTAAATAGCCTTTCTTTAAGTTATCTATTATATTCTCATTCTAGTTTATTTTATTTTTAAGAAGGTTTATATTTTTGTTTCAATGGCTGTCTTTATATTAGTACCTAATATAAGTAGTTAATATTAGTACCTTTGGAATACTCTCAGTCTCCTGTCTTTTTGGGCTATTACCTATTGGTTACCTTGATGATCGATATTAATAGCATAGTAGCCTCTTTTTTCCTGTCTCCCATGTCTTCCTCTGGTCAACTCTTGTCCTTGTAGATATGCTCCTTAAAATTTTGGCTTTTTTTTCCTCTGGTTGCTCTGTTTTTATTGAGAGAATCAGGTAGATTAAAGAACCATTCAACCTCTGCCTTTGCCTTCCCACTTCGTGCTCTAATGTATAACTTATTTTGTGATTTTTTTGAGAGATGATATTAGGAATTTACTATGGGAGGAAAATAAATCAAACTTGTGGTGTGATTTTCTCTTTTGCAGCATTTCCAATTCAAAGGTAACTAATTCATAAATGTTTTATATTTATCAGAGAAAATGAAGTCCCTTGTAAGTTCTTGATGGTCAGTAAGTAAATGTTCATCACATTTGATCCATAATATTAAAAATCTCTACATAATTATTCTTCTCCTAAATGTTAAAATGCTCTGGCAAGTTTTATACTTTTGGTATTTTTCAAATGTAATTCAGGTTATTTTGCTTTTGTGCCTTTATTTTAAAAAGTTATCTCATAATTAACAAAAAGCAATTATAAAGTACTTTATAGCTCATTAGAGTTATACACATACTGAATAATAACTGTGAACTCTGTATGCCTTTTATAATTTGTGAAGTTCTATGTTGGATGAAAAACAATTACCCTAGAAACTAATGGATAACTCCACTTTGATGAGTTCAATAATCATGTATTAAGTTGAGCGGTCTTGGAGGAGGAAAAAATAAAACAAAAGGATCCAAGCTGATTGCATAAGGATGCAGCTTGTGTATTTTTCAACCAAGTCCCTTCAGTAATCAAGCATATCCTTTGCTTTGGGTACCGCCCCCTGCAGATTCTTGAATTTCAGACTCTCAGCATCTGTGCTGTGGAATAGATTGTTCAAAAGCTCACCTCCTGATTCAGTTTCTGCACATTATGGCACTACATTTATGCTCTAGGCCTGAGTCACAATCATTTGCTTCCAGCAGTGTGATTACCTTATTAGAAAAACTGAAAAGGGAAGAATAGACTCTGGTGGCATTCTCACAAAAATGGGTCCTCTGATATTCTTTTCAAAATGAGAAATTATTCTCTTCAAACTGTTTACTTCTAACATAAACAGCAAATAACAGGGGATGAAAGATATTTGTAAAGGTAAAGAGTTATATTTTTCCTTTTGAAGATTTTCCCTACCATGTGTCCTGTTTGAAGAGTGTGTTGTGCTATATACTTGAAGCACTGATTGGGGAAACATTTATGCAGTACAAGTTTGCCTCTACCTTTGCCACTGCTTTGGTCTTTCTCAGAAGGCTTCACAGGAGCAAAAGAATCCAATATTATAAAGACATTTTCTATAACAATTTATTATTTGCACTCACATTAAATTTGGTTCCCACATACTTCTCCAAATTCCAATAAGGAAACATTTTGGCTGATGCAGCTCAAATGGCAGATTATTTACACCTTGAATGTGAGTCCTATAATACTTAATTTCTGAATAGATATTTGTTTTGTCAGTGTCCTTGTCTGCCACTGAGAAGGAGCCAGGTTCTCCAGCACCCCCACAGTCCTGAAGCCACACTGGAAGGAAAGAGGTTAGAGTGCTGGACTTTAGGTCTTAAACAGTCAGCAGAAAATGCCCAGGCTCCTTGCCTCCCTCCTGCTGGGCTGATTAAAGCAGGAATTTCCAAGACCCTGCACTCTGTGCCTTGTGGTAATAATTTCTCTTTCATGAAGGCTGACATAATGACACTGCCACCTACTCACAGTTCAGTAATAATGAAGGTGATATTTCCAGAGAACTACATACTCTGCAGCTTGAAAATTCAGTAGAGGTAGAAAAATGTAGCACCTCCTCAGATGCTGATGCACACTGATAATAGGCACCCAGACCTCAGAGACTTGCTCTTGGGCATGCACTTGGCAGACCTGAGTAATTATTTCTTACTTCCTCCTATCTCACTGCCATTGTCTACCCCCACCCCCCACATACCTGAATTTAGCTGATGACCATAATTTGCACTTCTCTGAGCAAGAAATAAGCACTGGAAATACCATTATGTCCAATACTCTGACCACACTGGCCTTCTTTTGTTGACTTCATCAAACCAAACTCCCTTTCTGCATCAAGGACATTGTGTGACTTTCCTCTCTTTCTGGAATGCTCTGCCTCATGTGTACTACCAGACCTTCCTATGAATGCATCCTCTAGTCATTCAATTCTCATGGGATTTTCCTTCCATATCTAAACTAGCCTTATTTGCTCCCTAGCAGAACACCTCATAACACTTCTTTATATCACTCTAAGCAATATTATTTATTGGTTAAATTATTCCATAAGCTAAGCCTCTCAACCCCATAAACATTAGAATATAACCTTCATTAAAGGAAAGTCTTGGTCTAGCTTGTGCATTTCTGTATCTCTAGAGCTTAGATAAGTAGGAACTCAGTAAACATTTGTTGAATAAATTTTCATTCTATATGCTCTATCTTTTAGTGCAGGTACATCTCTAGTCTGAAAAGGTATTTATAAATCAATAGCATTTGATTTTGCTTAAGTGTAACACTTATAGCAAGTATTAATGGCCATCCTAAGTGTGAATGCACTTCTGTGAAAATCAAAATTCTGATAAAGGTCTGAAGAAGCCTTAATGGTCTGTGGAAGAATCCATATTGACAAAGTGGTTCACTTTTAGAAGACTCAAATCAATGGGCTCAAATGATGTTGATGACATAGTCTCCACTCTCTCCATTATGAGCTAGAAAAGAGTATAACCACCTCAGTGGTTCTTAAGTTGGGTGATGTGTTCATAAGTGTAGATTTTTATTGTCTGGGTACATAACTTGCATGTATATTATATGTCCTTTTGTATTTTTCAAAATAAAAGAAAAAGGAGCAACACTGTGATTGATACACTTTGGAAAATATAGATTAAAAGTACTCATTTCTACTTTTAAGTAGCTTTCAGTTTCGAACAGTGATAGAGCCCAGAAGAAGAGGAAACCCTGGGAAAATTTTTTTCTTCTGGCTTCCTCAGATATAATTCACCTTATTTTGTTACCTCTTAGAGTTGATCATCACAATATTGGTTAAACTGATAGAAGCATATCTTGCTCTTACCCCCAAACCTTTGTTTTCATTATATTATAAACCCCTCAAACGTTTTTATTATGTTCATGTCAGTGTTTGTCTGAATTTTGAATTAGCACAATTGAATGATTGGTTGGGATACTGAACAAGAGAACCAATTTATAAGCTGATTATACCAGAGTGATTGAGAGTTACATTTAGCCTCATAAAAAGGGCTTCTTTTCCACGCTGAGATTGCTGGATATAGCAATCTCCATATTGCAGCCAAGCAGACTCAGTGCTGTCACTGCTGGGACCCATGGTCAGAAATGGTGACTGGAAGAAGAGGATGCTGCATCTTTTCAGAACCTCGGACTACTGGCACAAAACTCCTACATTCTTGCCCTTTTTTTTTTTTTACCAGTTATTACAAGAAAATATGGTGGATGCCTTTTAGTAGACATTTACTTTCTTCTCTTTCTGAGTCAAAGGTTTTGGGGAATTGGTAATAAAGCCAGCTTGGATGTTTTGCTTAAATGTGTGGGTGCCTATTCTGTTCTTTGTCAGTAGACAGATCCAAAAATAAAATGAAATATAAAATTAACCGAAATGAAAACTAAAGTAAAATAATGAAATAGCAAAGTAGTAAAATAGAATAATAAATAATAAAATAAATAAATAAAAGACTAGATGCAAATATGCAACTGGTCTGTGATCTGGCCACAACTATATACATAACTCACCCCAAATTTGCTTTACACCCAAGATATTTATTTACTGAGAAGAAACTGCCATAGGATTTTGACAAGCTATATAATAGGCTGACCTATAATTTTAGAAGATAGGAACTTTACCTTTTAAATATTAATTTTCTTATCTCAAAAGTTTAGTGAGTTAATTCTGGCAAACTATTTGGCAAGAATTGTGACCTGACACTTAATGCAGTATCTAAATTCTAAACCATTTTTAGACTAATAGATTTTTCAGAGTCTTGTTCAAGGTCATGAATTTTGAACACATTTCGTATTCTGGCTACAGTAAATACCAGTGGTAAGAATTTAGGCAAAATACTCAAACTAAACCAATTTTACCTGCTTTGGCTTTTAGATGGTGGCAATGATATCTACTTGGTAAGATTGTTTTGAGATTTAGGAAGAAAAACATCATGCAAAGCTTACAGCACAGGGCAATATACAGAAGTTATATGTTTATATATACATGATATTTAAATGTTGTGTTATTTGTTCCTAGATGAGGCGATCTCTTGCAGTCACAAAGTAATGAGTAATTATTCTTAGAACAATAAGGTTGAGTAAAAAAAAAATTATGTAAGTGGTAAAAAAGATACCCACTCTAAAAAATGAGAGAAAAAACTAGAAAACTTTAGAGAATTTGCACACACACACACACACACACAATGGAGGGAAAAGATTAGGACCTTTGTATTTGCTCTGCTTTTCTTCATTAAGAAATGTAATAAAAACATCATTAGTCTAAATAGAGACATCCATTTGCCTTTGGGCTTAGAATTAAGTAAGCTTCTATGTCAATATTTTTTGGACCTTGATCATGTATACTCAGGTAGTGTGCATGGATCTCATTGGTTAATGTGGATGAAATTTATGGTTTTTCTGGTTGATTCTATTCCAGCAGAGGAGGAGGAATGGAAAGGCAACACAGACTGAGGGACAGATAGATTGAGTCCATCAATAGGGAAAGCGAATTTAACCAGAGCAGCAAAATTCTCCATGGGAGAAATCCTTTGAGGAAGACAGAGGACCCAGACAGACAGAATGATTCACTTTATGGGGTGTTTTGAATGCTATTTGTTTGTTTCTAAAATTAGATTTGTTTTGTAACTTAGGACAATTTCTTACCATATTCTCACATCTCACATTGACGTAGAAGTTATCAAAAGAATAAAGAAATTAAATATGATCGGTCTAGCCATGATGAGTTATTATTTTAATTCTGCATTGTATTCCAGATGAGGAGTTAAATTCGTTCTTACTGATCACAGCTGAATCTCCAGTGCCTAGAATAGTACTGGATACATAGTAGAAAATCATTAAATATTTGTTGAATAAATAAATTATTGATATCTTCAGGTCATGGTCTTATTATCCTATTGGAAGGCACATTTAACTCCAATCTCTGCCAGATTCCTAGGAATGTTGGTTTGGGTGTGAGGATGTAACTTAGCCCAGGACAGACTTTCAGATGATGAAAGTTATCTAGTTTTGAAGCATCAATCTGTTTTAGGGTTCCTAAGAAAACCTCTGAAAATTGTATTATTTTACAATCAGAAAAAATATGTAATTATTACTACTTTGAATATAAAAAGTAACTGGTCAAGTTTAAGGAACATTGTTATCTAACTGATTTAAGACATCTATTCACTGGTTGGATTTGTGGCACTGAGAATGGAAGCAAATCTGGCACCTTGCCTTGCCTGTGATGTCAGTGAGCACATCACATACCACAATAATTAGGTGAGAAAGGCATTTTTCAAACATTGATAAACTAAAAAGACAGACTAGCACTGTGTAGCTCTAGTCCTTAAAATTTTAAACTTTGAGACTTTCCTGTAAATTATTGACTGACTCCAATTTGAAACAACTTTATCTCTGACTTTCACAGTGCAAAACTTTGCAAATAAAATATGTATGTGGGGAAAATTTCTATTTTCTGCTATGAGTATACTAATTGTAAAGTTACCTTTGTAATCTTCTGAGGTTCTTTATTACCTTTTCTTTCTTTCCTTTTTTTAAAATTTGGAAATCAACTTCTTCTAAACCCTGCACTCCTTTGCAAAATTTCTTTCCAGGCAAACTACTTTGCTTTTCAAAATAACTCTTTCTCTCTGATACTTCCTTTACAAGTGAAAAGTAAAGATAATGATTAATTAATTATTGATAATAGTTAAAGACAAATGTAGTAAGATGTCTTCTGAGGATTATATACTCTAGGCCAATTTATGTATTAATGTGCCTTGGATGAGAAAGTTGAATGATTCCCCCTAGTGCATGACATTATAAAATCTCAATCATAGTATTCCTCTATACAAGTGATACATTAGTGGGAAATATAATAAAAAGCAAGATACCATTGACAGTAGTAATAAAAGCTTTATTACAGGACATAAAAGCAGAATAAGTAGTGAGACACAACATTGTCACTGTTGGTCTCACTCAATAGCATGGTGACATCCACACTCCCCCCAAACTATAATGCAATTCCAACAAAATTCTAGCTAGGTTATTCAGGAACTTGAAAAACATATTCTAAAATATGCATGGAAGAATAATGGTCTATAAATAGGTAAGTCAGTTTTAGGAAAGGAAAGTAAAAAGTGAGGAATTACCTAACCAAATAATAAAATCTATTTAAAAATTTGTGTTAATAAACAATATGAAATTGGTGCAAGAATTGAAAAATAGAAAAATGGAACAGAATACTGATATCTCAGAAAAAGAACCATATATATATCAGAAATTGAGAGATGGTAAAACTAGTACTGCAAATAAAAGGAGCAGAGATTAGGAAACAAGCTCAGAAATCAAAGTGGAGTCTCTACTTAATGCTATATACAGGAACTTTAAAAGTAAATGGTAAAAGCATAAAGAGAATGGGATAAAATATATGAGAATATCTTTGTAATGTATAAGTGGGGGAGATTTTTAAAAATCCATAATCACAAACCATAAGGTAAAAAATTGATAGTGTTTTAGATATTAGCATCAAAATTTCAGGTCAATGAAGGATGGCATAGACAAAATTGATAGATAGATGAATGTTTAGGAGAAGTTAATTGCATTTTGTAAAACCAATAAAGTAATTTGTATTTTGCTATACAAAGGGACCCTTCTGAAAACAGAAAAAAAGGGCAAGATGCCCAATAGAAAAATGGCCAAAAATAAGAAGATATTAATAGGCAATTCACAGGCGGGAAACGCATATAAATAACACATATTTGGAGTTGCTAAAACTCAGTAGTAATTTGAGAGATTCAAATTGAAATTATATATATATCTATATATAGATATATATATCCATCTGGCTTATAAAAATTAGAAAGTGGGCAATAACAAGTGTTGGCAAGAACATTATAAGAGAGAATTCTCATATCCAGCTTATGGATATATGAACTAGTACGCAATTTTGGAAATCGTTCTTGCAATATTTAACAGAAGTAAAAATGCATATGATCTATGTCCATACAGATAGCACTCCTGGGTATATAAAACAATTATTTCACATACAGTTTGTAAGGAGCCTAAACAAGGACATTTACTCTGTGGGTAGAGAGCTGAAGGCAAACTAGATGTCCTTCATTTGAGGAAGGGATAAGCAAAATTTGGCAATTATATATTACAGACTCTTCTGCAGCAGATAGAATCAACACATTAACACGTTAGATGTGCACACAGCAACATAAATGCATCTCTCCTCACATGTGTAAGAAGAAATAGTATGAGATTTATGACATACCATTCAAAGCAGTGCTTTTTATTTTATAAGGATATATTAAAGGAAATGTTAAACTACACATGAATTCTTATAGGTATGGAAAGAAGTGGGAATAGGGATTAGTAATAAAGATGGGAAAATAAAACAATGGAGGAAACTTTATGCACTGTTGATTATATGCTGTGAAATGAAGAGGATTATCAGTAGTTGAAGGCCATCCCCTCTTTCACCACAGACTCATATCAAGCATTTATTCTGTGTTAGCTCCATTAGTTTAATGTGTTAATCAGAGAAGCACATGCTTTCTCTCTTTCTCTCTCTCTTGCTCTCATACCCTGTCTTGCTTTGTCTCTCTCTCATCACAGAGAAAATTGCATTTTAACCTTGATCTGCTGGAAATACTGTGTATTCTCTCTTT
>JAQZBX010017797.1:0-35235 GCA_029593785.1 Cabassous unicinctus | reverse complement strand
AAAAAAAAAAAAAAAGGCTGTTGAAATTTTTATTGGGATTGCATACAATCTGTAAATCAGTATAGTTAGAATAAACATCTTAAGGATATTCAGTCTTCCAATCTATGAACATGGAATGTCCTTCCATTTATTTATGTCTTCCTTGGTTTCTTATAGCAACATTTTGTAGTTTTCAGAATACAGTTCCTTTATGTTCTTGGTTAAGTTCCTTTATGTTCTTGGTTAAGTTTATTCCAAAATATTTAATTCTTTTCTTTGCTATTGGAAATGGAATTATTTTCCTGAGTTCCTCCCCAGATTGTTCATTAGTAGTGTACAGAAATTTTTTTGCATACCAATTTTTTATCCTGCCACTTTGCTGAACTTGTTCATTAATTCTAGTAGATTTTTTGTGGATTTTTAAGGATTTCCTGGGTATAAGATCATATCACCAGCAAATAGTGAAAGTTCTAATTGTTCCTTTCCTATTTGGGTGCCTTCTATTTCTTTTTCTTGCCTAATTGTTTTAGCTAGAACTTCTAGCACAACACTGAATAACAGTGGTGGCAGTGGGCATTCTCATCTTGTTCTCAGTGAGAAATCTCAGTCTTTCACCACTGAGTACAATGTATGTGTTTCATACATACACTTTACCATATTTCGAAAGATACCTTCAATTCCTATCTTTTGGATTGTTTATATCATGAAAAGATGCAGTATTTTGTCAAATGTCTTTTCTGCACTAAATGAGATGATCATGTGGTTTTTCTTCTTCAATTTATTAATTTCTTTTATTACACTAATTGATTTTCTTGTGTTGAACCATCTTTGCATGTCTGGTATAAAACCCACTTGATTGTGGTGTATAATTATTTTAATATGCTTTTGAATTCAGTTATCAAGTATTTTGTTGAGGGTTTTTGCATCTATATTAGAGAGATTGTTCTGCAATTATCTTTTATTCTAATATCTTTGTCTGACTTTGGTATTACGGTGATGTTAGCATCATAGAATGAGTTCGGTAGCATTCACTCCTATTCAAATTTTTGTAAGATTTTCAGCAAATTTGGGATTAGATCTTCTTTATCTTATTGGTAGAATGCCCCTGTGAAGCCATCTGGTCCTAGTTTTTCCATTTGGGGGAGGTTTTTGATGACTGTTTCAGTCTCTTTAATTGTGATTGGTTTATGTAGGTCTTCTATTTCTTTTAGGGTCGGTGTAGGTGGTTTGCATGTTTCTAGGAATTTGTCCATTTCATCTACATTGTCTAGTTTGTTGGCATGCAGTTTTTCAGTGTCCTCTTAAAACCTCTTTTATTTATGCAGGGTGGTAATGTCTCCTCTCTCATTTCTTTATTTATTTGCATCTTCTTTTTTCTTTGTCAGTCTGGGTAAGGGTTTGTCAATTTTGTTGATCTTTTCAGAGAACCAACTTTTGGTTTTGATGATTCTTTCCATTGCCTTTTTGTTCTCAATTTCATTTATTTCTGCTCTGTTCTTTGTTATTTCTTTCCATCTGCATGCTTTGGGATTAGTTTGCTGTTCTTTTTCTATTTCTTCCACGTATGCAGTTAGTTCTTCATTTTAGCTCTAAAATCTTTTTGAATGTAAGCAATGAGGGGAATAAATTTCCCTCTTATCAATGCCTTCACTCTATGTATCATATAGGTTTTGATATTATGTGTGCTCATTTTCATTTGTCTCATATTTACTGATTTCTCTTGCAATTTCGACTTTGACCCACTGATTATTTAGGAGTGTGTAGTTCAATCTTCATATATTTGTGAATTTTCTCCTGTTTTTGATTTCCTTATGGTCTGAGAATGTGTTTTGTATATTTTCCCATTTTTTAAAATTTATTGAGCCCTGTCTTGTACCCCAACATATGGTCAATCCTGCAGAAGGTTCCCTGAGCATTTGAGAAAATGGATAGCCTACTGTTTTGGTGTGTAATGCTCTCTAAATGTCTGTTAAGTGTAGTTCATTTATCATATTATTCAAGTTCTCTGTTTCCTTATTTATCCTCTGCCCAAGATGTTCTATCCAATGTTGAGAATGATGTATTGGAGTCTCCAGCTATTGCTGCAGAGATGTCTGTTTCTCCTTTCAGTTTTGCCAGTGTGTGTCTCATGTATTTGGGGGCACCCAAATTAGGTACATAAATATTTATGATTGTTATTTCATCTTTGTGAATTGTCCGTTTTATTAATACATAATGACTTCTTCATCTCTATTAACAGTTTTTCATTTAAAATCTATTTTCACAATATTAATATCGCTACTTCACATATTTATTGGTTACTAATTTTGTGAACTATCTTTTCCCAACCCCTAGTTTCAGCCTGATTGTTTCCTTGTGTCTAAGGGGAGTCTATTGCTGACAGCATATAGATGGCTTGTATATGATTTTTTTTCTGTTGGTCTATGTCTTTTGATTGGGTAATTCAATCCATTAACATTCAGTGTTTTTGCTGCAAAGGCATTATTTACTTTGTCCATTTTATCCTTTAGTTTTCTGTTGACATATCTTACTATTTTCTGTCTTTTTATCCTAAAAGTTGCCCTTACTAATAATCTTCATTTCTACACTCTTCTCCAAGTCTCTTGCCCTTGTATTTTCCTTTCTGGTCACAGAACTCCCTTTAGTATCTCTTGTAGATCCAGTCTTTTGGTAACCAATTTTTTCTCTTTTTTTTTTTTTTTAGAAGGAAAGTTTGGCCAGATAAAACATTAAAGAATTCTTGGCTGGCAGTTTTTCTCTTTCAGCACCTTAAGTATATCATACCACTCCCTTCTGCCTCCATGGTTTCTGATGAGAGATATGTACTTAGTTCTATAGAGCTTCCCTTTTTATGTGATGCTTTGCTTTTCTCTTGCTGCTTTCAGAATCCTCTCTTTATCTCTGGCATTTGACATTCTGAGTAGTAGGTGTCTTGGAGTAGGTCTATTTGGATTTATTCTGTTTGGGGTGATTTGTCCTTGAATATTGGTATTTATGTCTTTCATAAGTGTTGGGAAGCTTTTGGTCATTATTTCCTCAAATATTGCACATTATCATTATCATTCAATTCCATGAGACCTTGTTCCATTTTTCTCTTCTTTTCTCTTTCTTTTCTCCTGCATTTTTAATTTCAGAGGCTGTCTCCTCCAATTCATTGATAGTCAATTTCTCTCTCTTGCCTAGTGGTTTTGTTTCAATAGCTCTTCTTTAGTTTTTGATTAAACTTATTCTAAATCTTTAGGGTTGTCTAGTTTAAGTTATCAAAACAGGGCCATGACTCACTTACGTGGTGCAAACCTGTTCAAGTGCCTGGACATGAGAGACTCCAAAATTCTTTTTTAGTTATTGCAATTTCCGTGCCTACCAGCAGATGGCGGTCTTCAATGAAATGTTCCTTGGAAGTGTCTCAACCTCCATTCACTGGTGATTCTGGTCTGGTCAGGACCGAGATTGAAGACCAGCTCCAGTGGCCAAACTCACAGAAGAGAACACTCTTGGCCTTCTGCTGCACCCTCCCTCCTCCCAGTAAGGAAGACATCTATTTCCTTCTCAGGTAGCTGAAGTGAGCCATAGGTTTTACCCAAGCTGCTTGCCTTAAGGGTGGGGGATGGGTGCCATTCCTGGCCATGAGGGCTAATAAGTCATGGTTTTGGCTTCAGCCTCTTCATCTCTGTCATTCTTCCTAGGACTTACATATAGCATTCTCCTGGTCTGCAGACCCCCAAAGCAGCTCTGCCAAACAGCTTTTTGCTATTCCTCTATTGGTTTTCTAAGACAGTTGATCTCTGCTGCCCTACTCTGACACCATCTTCTTGGAAGTCTGAATTTTTATATTTTTAATACAATAAAATGATTTGTAATAAAAAAATTTAAATATATGTGTAATTTATTTTTAGCGCTCTGAATGCTAGAAGTGTCTCCATTTTGATTATTTTTATGGTCATTCTCCCAGTGCCCAGAAGAGTGCCAGTGCCAGGCACATGGCAAACACACGGCCACTACATGTTGAGTGAAAGAATTTAGTCAAAAGGTGTTCATTTAAAATATGGATTGTTATTGAAAAAAAAGTTATACTGGGCTCATAGAAGAAGTCCAGTAGTAGCCCTTCTTCTGTTATTCTCTGACAGAGTTATTTAGGATTGAAATACTCTGTTGAAAATTTGAAAGGACTCACCTATGAAAACAATCTAGTTGTGAGGTTTTCATGATAGAAAGATGTTTAACTACTGAAATAATTTGTTTAATAACTTTAGATCTATACAGGTATTCCGTGTTTTTTTAATCACTTCAGGTGAATTATATTTTTAGGAAGTTATTCATTTCATTAAAATTTAAAATTTTATGACATCAAATTATGACAGTATTTCATTATTAATTTTTTCTATCACTCCATATCTACAGTTAATACCCTTTTACATTCCTAGTTTATTTAAAACACTATTTCTTTTCACCTTTAATTTTTCTTTTTCAATTTTTCTAGTATGACAAATGAATACAATTAAAGAGATCAATAAACATCATTAACCACCTAGCAAGTACAATCAATAATAATATAACAAGGTAAAGCACTGAATCCTTTTAAAATCTGTACCTCCACACATGATTTACCAAATTCCTATGCTAATTGTGTGTTCTCTGCTAGGTCATATTGTAAGTCTTTTCTCTAAACAAAGGTTTTTGCTTTGCAATGGGTCTTCTTATTGTGTATAATCATCTGTTTACTGTTTTAATTCACATTTCTTTTTAGAGTAGTTCAAGCATTTATACTTTTTGTTAGAGTCCATACAATTGCTGTGTAAGGCAGATATACGCAGTGCAATGAAGATTGTTAACTACGTAACTTTTCTTTCATTTCTTCTAATTAAAAACTTAAACATAATTAGGATATAATTTTCAGCACTATAACACATTTACATGAAGTTTTAGATCATCAGTAATGATTATGGACTGATTAAAAATGTAAATGTTTTTATATAATTTGATAAATATGGCTCTCATAAAATTTTCCCATTTTCCACTCTAATTGATTTTATACTTATGGATATTGTGTATGTGAAGAATTTACAAATGTTGGTGTGATTTTCTTTCACAAAGTAAAACTATGTTGTTTAATTCTTTCTTTTTCACAAGCCACCAATTTGATACCGTTCCAACTCTACAAGATACAGACAAGTTCTCAGTCATAGTTTCAATGAAGAAAGATGTTCCAAAATTCCATAATAAAAAGAATTCCTTGAGGATTTTATATTTGAATTGTTTGCTAGTGAGACTTGAATTGGGCTTCTGTCTGTGATTCCAGGCAATAAATGACATTGATTCCTCTGTATCCTGAGCTACAAGACTCAGCTGGCCAATTGCGGATGAGCTAACCTATACCTGCCCTTCTGAAGGGTTATAGCTTAGAATCAATTTCTTCATTGATTATCCTAGCACAGTACTTCGAATTGGAGAGGACAATAAATAAACAGATGCCACTCTGGTTGGGCCAGAAACCATTAAAAAGAAACTCCTTCCACCTGTTTGTTTTTTTTTTTAAGATTTATTTTGTTTTATTTTATTTTATTTATTTATCCCCTCCTTGCTGCTTGTGCTCGCTGTCCATTTTGCTATGCATTTTTCTGTGTCTGCTTGTCTCCTTTTTGTTGTGTGCCAGCTCACCACGCCACGTGAGCCAGGCTGCCTTCACCAGGAGGCCCTGGGAATCGAACCCAGGGCCTCCCACATGGTAGATGGGAGCCCAACCACTTGAGCCACATCCACTTCCCCACCTGTTTTTGAGGATGTCAGTCATTCCATGTAGCTGGAAGGAGAAAAATCAGGACCATACTGGAGCTGAGAGGATGTATATTCTTCAGCTTCTGCCTTTATCTGTTTAGAGCTCTAAGATAATCAATTCTCATGTCCTTCCTGTGACTCCCCAATAGAAAAATCATCTGCACTTCCTATCACTGGACTATAATCTTTATTCCTCATGAACATAGAAGTCTCTTGGCCACAGCAAAGGCCACAGCTGAAGAATGTCTTTCAAGCCATAAAAGCCAGGAGAGAAGTAATTTCTCTACAATTGCTCTTAAGTTTCTGTCTCTCTCTCCTGAGTTACTTTTCTCTCTCCTCCAATGAACTTTTCTTTTTGGCTCTCTGAGGTGCTTCTTTATCCTGGGTATTCTCATAGATTTTCTATGTGCTGAGACTGAGGCCGCAAGTTTAAGAAGTCTTTCATATTTTCCAGGCAGTGGAGTCCATGTGCTCAGATACTCTGAGCACCATCTGGGATAAAACTCTTTGACCACATGACTGAGGTTGGATATTGGAAAAAGGGATTCCATGTATTCTGGGTCCAAACTGTTTTAGTTGATGCTCTAGGATTAAAATGGGAAAAGAACAGAGCATCTGGGAACCAATATTCAGGGGAGAAGTGGAGAGGGTACATCAGAACAGGTGTGGATTTTGTTTCTTCCCTATGGCCCAATCACAAGTGTTAGCAAATTTATTTTTCTGCTGTTTCTGAATCCCTCCAACTTCATAATTGATAAAACAAATGTAGTTGCTAAATTGAATGGAGGGATAGATATCAATAAATATTTAAGAAAAAATTAAATGCATTGATGCTACTATTATTATCCTGTTTTTGTCATTCTCCCTATTCCAGGGGCCTCCCAGATCCTCATAGGATTATACTGCCTCATATCAAATCCCCGCATTTTTCTTCACTTGGAGCACTCTCCCACACTCATTGAATACAGAAATCCTGAACCTTACTCTCTTCCCCTTATCATTGACCCATTAATCCAAACATTTGTGAAATGAACATTTAAAAATTAAATACATTTGAGGCAGATCATTCATTTGGTCTAAAGGTATTATTATTACTGCTTTAATGTGTTACCTGATTTAAACACATGCTCATTCCAGTGGAATAAACCCTCAAATTTGAGAAGTCTCTTGTATTACCCTCCTTGAAAAATGGTAAGCCTAGCTTCTGGTTATAGAATCACCTGAAACTAACTTCTGCATTAATCTCTCATCTCTCTGTAAGGAACCAGGACATCTCCAACCACATTGGAAGTCGGCTCCTTCCTTAAACTTCAATGTGAGAATAAGGTACTATGATGCATCTAAGTGTATAAGTGAACACAAAGTGGATTTAAAAAGTAACTATGGAGGAATTAAAGCAATTATCTGCCCAGTTCACACAAAAATTTCCAAATGCAGAATTGTTCAAATTTTTAAGAGTAGTGTTAATTATATAATCAATCTTTCTTGTGTAGTGGAGAAATAATTTACTTACAACATGATTTAACAAATGCAAAGATAAGTGAGACTCTTGAGAATTATTATGTTTTTGCTTCAAATTATTCTACCCACTTCTGAATTTGAATTTATTTGTGCCATCCTTATTGCATATTTCTTACTTTCTCAGCAAAACTAAGATATGAACTGAATATAAGGAGAATTAGACTGAATCTGAGAAGGTTACATAGTCTGGAAAGTTGTGTAAAAATTCAATATTAGTATTTAGGAACAATTGGAAATGAGAAGGATTGGATATGCAGAAGGCATTGTAGATTTGTTTTTGTCTTGGTAACTAGTTACTGTGAGTCCTTTGAGCAACACTTATATCAGACTCTATGATATCAGGACAATGATAGAAAATACAGGTTCAGTTTTGAGGTCAAAGGATCTTGTCAGAAAACTGTAGGGAGTTACAATACCAGGTAGGGGTTTCATGATAAGATATAATATGAGTGCATAGCATCAGATCAGGGTTCAACATGAATAAGAAGATAAAGCAAAGGGCAGAATTAAGTACTGAATGATAGCCAGGGATGAAATAAAATCCGAAAGTTAAAAAGAACAAACAAAATAGTATTGATTTCACAGTTGAATGCATTAAATAAAAGTTGTCTTCCTTTTCATTCCTAGCATATTTGGTAGTTAGGAGGTAATTTGTGAATGTTTGTTTATGAATAAATAAATTTAAAGATGGTTAGATGATAGAAGAATAAACAAATGGAAAGAAGAATTCTGAATGGTATGGATGACTTACAAAATGAATGGATGAATAGAAAAATGGGCTCTGGATAAATGATTGAACAAGTAAATAGATGACAGGCAAATGAATGGATGGATGGTTGTAGATTGAAGATGATGGGATTAAATAATTCTTCCAGTACAGTTAAAATTGCTAGTGGGTGTGAAATGATGTCTCAGCTACAAGGATGTAGTAGGTACTGGATGAACAAAGGTACAGTCCACTACTAGACCCTCCACAGTTGCTACACACACATACATACACACACACAGAGAAACACACATACATACACACACACACAGAGGCACAGACACACATACACCAAGCATTTCTTTCTCTTTCCTTACCCTTCCCTTACTGTTGGGTCTTAATCAAACTTGTGTATCTGGAGACTTTCCTCCTAAATTTTAGTTACACACTGTACTATTCAGTTCATTATTTTCTTCATTCAACAAATTCTCATTAGGTTCCGTGATGGGCATTTCCTTCCACTGTTCCAAGTGTCCTGGAAGTGACATATTATAGAGCATAATGACTGCCATCAAGTAAGTATAATGTCATTGGAGAGGGAGAAAAAGAATTTACTAAACACATCTTAACAGTAACCACCAGAATAGAACAGAAGAGTGATTTCCTGTGATGGCATACAAGGGAGAGATTTACTTATTGTGAGGTGATGGATCACATAATTTTGGAGGAGAAATCATTAATTATTAAGAAATTATTAAGGATGGAGTTAGAGGGTTAGGATAGTAAGAACACAAAATTTGTTATCATGGATATTAGAGTTGGAATCGTATTGTTTAAACATTTGGGAAGTTATCCAAATACGTTTCTTTCCACATTTGAACAATCATCATAGAATTATTTCCACTATTTTTTCCTAAAGATTAAAAGCAAAAAATTTCAGTAGTGCCAAACATTTATTTGGCATGCAGTAAACAGTTTTGTTCTGCTATAACATATATGGTGGGTTCATAGAAAGTAATATTCTAGGAAGATATTTTAAAAAGTCAAATTAAAATGAGTGTCAAAATAATAACAAGATTTAGATAGAAAGAAAAGGCATTCCAGACAGAACAGAAACTTGAATAGACACAGAAACAAAGGAAAATCCTTGATGCTCAGGAGCAAGTACAATAGTCTGGTCTTTGCATTGAGACTCTCTAGAATATAATGTGTGGGCAATCTTACAGACCTGTAGGTAACAATTGATAGAGCACATTCACTGAGAAACCTTGATTGGAAGACACTCTTTGGTAGGAAATTCTCTTGTCTTACAATCCTACCTAGTGCAGTCCTGTTCTGACTCTTGGAATTTGCAATTTAGACCATTGTATTACCTTAGATTCTCAATTTTTTTTCTGAAAAATAGATTTACTAAGCTTGTCCATTATTTTTCTATCCAACATCTAACATAGGAACTCAAGGAAACACAGCATATGTGTGCACACATGCCTGTGGCTACATATTTCAGTTTTGTCCCAGAGTACACAATGGTGATACAGGTGAAAGTGCCATGTATAAAGTTAAATTAAAGGAAGACAAAAATATGTTAGTGGTATACAGCTTAGAAAAAAATTGAATGGGAATAAAAGACCAAGAAAGAGAAAAGACCTATTTTGGACCATCTGTTGTAAGAATTCCACTAATATCTATCATGAATAAAGAATATTGCTAAGCACAGGGTGTGTTACCAAAAAAACTAATTTATAATCATCAGATGAGATCAGCCATTAATTAATATGCTTGCAAGGTTGACACAGGGTTAAGGATTGAAGCAGCTGATCAACCCAAGAAGAAATATACAATAGAAAGTTAGAGGGAGATGTGAAATATAAACTAGTAGGGATGACACCCCCATCCTCTGATAATTGAGTATAGTCAAGAGATGTCAGATTTGCTACTATTTTGTTACTGGATAAAATCCTATCTAAATGGCCTTGGAGAACCATAGCACCATCAATGAGTTCATCCTCCTGGGTCTGTCTGCTGCCCCACACATCCAGGCTCTGCTCTTTGTGCTGTTTTTGCAAATTTATCTCCTGACCATGACAGGGAACCTAATGATGTTGCTGGTGTCCAGGGCAGATTCTCACCTCCACATGCCCATGTACTTCTTTCTGAGTCACCTCTCTTTCCAAGATAGTTGCTTCTCTTCTGGCACAGTGCCAAAGCTGCTGGAGATTCTGTTGTCTCAGAAGAAAACCATCTCTTTGAAGGGCTGCCTAACCCAAGTCTTCTTTTTGTTTCTGAATGGAACCACTGTAGTCTGCCTGCTGGCAGTGATGGCCTATGACTGCTTTGCTACCATCTGTCATCCTCTACTCTATGGTCAGGTGATGAACAGCCTGTTCTGTAAAGGGCTGGCTTAGGGTTTCTGGGGCCTGAGCTTTTTGACAATACTCCTCAACATCCTCCCAGCTATGAACTTGGACTTCTGGGGAGATTATACCATCTTCCACTACAGCTGTGATCTGCCCTCTCTCTTTCCTCTACCTTGCTCTGATGTCTACCCCAGTTTTACAGTCTTGCTCTGCACCATCCTTCTCTATGGACTTGGAATTTGTTTGCTGATCTTCTACTCCTATGCCCACACTGCTGCCACCATTCTGGGCATCATCTCCTCCTCAGGTAGAAGAAAGGCCTTCTCCACCTGCTCCTCCCACCTTATGGTAGTGCTCCTGTATTATGGCTCAGCTTCCCTGTGCTATCTCATGCCAACCTCAGGATCACCATTGCAGTTGAACTTCTTTGTACAATACAGTGTGGTTACTCCCTTAGTGAATCCCCTAATCTATAGCCTGAAAAACAATGAAGAGAAAACAGCTGTGAAAAGGACCTTGAGAAAATATCTTCAATTTTAGCTAAGCAAATTTAGAGGGTGATGGGTAACTAGTTTATTACAGCAAGACGTCTGATAAGTTGACAATAAGATAATTTCCTGACTGCTCCTCATTTTGGATGCAAAAACACAATATAACAATTCAGAGATCTACTATGTTGATGTGGGGAAGGATAGTTCGTTTTATTTTGTCATAGAAGCAGAACAAAGCATCAAATGACCATGTTAATTCAACCATTTTGCATAGTCTTTTGGCTGCAATTACAGGTTTAATTACAATCTTTTTTGTGTTTGTTATGGAGAAAAGTGATCCATGTGAACTGGAATCACTAAATGCCCAAACCAGCAGAATGGGATGTAGAATAAGATTATTGGTCTTACCTCTGGAGAAGGTGAGAAGTTTGGAATGGAGGGAAGTGCCATAGTAGTAACTGAGAGATTTGGATTTTGAGAGACCTAGGCCTACCATAGGGGGAGCATCCACAGAACAAAGGACAGCTGAAAAAGAAGGGCCCATCAGGGGATCCTCAGAAAGCCAGTTTTTAAAATCTAGGAAGTACTATATAAGAGAATATCAAGATAATGATTTCATACAATTGTCAATTTAACAGAAAAATATTTTGCCCTTTGAGCATGATATTAGGTACAAAAGGAGAAGATATAGTTTGATGAGAAAAAGAGCATATTTCACGAAGAACATCAGGGTCAGAGTAGGAATGGAAAGCATTAGAATTTCAGACCGGCTGAGCAAACTGAGCAATCTGAGAAAATCTGATTTCCTTAGTAATCTGTGCCTGAATCAGTTTCTAAACCAACAAATTCTTAAGTATGCATTAGAGGATGGAAGTTATCCCCAGAAAGCTATTATAAAGTCCAAATGGGGCTTGTGGACGAATGGAATTTATGTTTTTTTTTAAAATATGAGAATAAATGGTGTTTCTCACCTAACTGTATAAGAGACTAGATTGGAAGCCTTCTCTAGTTTCTTTTTTATTATTATTATTTTTATTATTTATTTATTCATTTATTTATTTATTTTAAAGAAACTTTGGATCGTGTAAATGTTACATAAAAAATATAGGGGATTCCCATATGCTCCACTCCCTCCCCCTGCCACACTTTCCCACATTAACTACATTCTTCATTAATGTGATACATTTGTTACAACTGATGAACAAATATTGAAGCGTTGCCACTAACTGTGGATTATAGTTTACATTATACTTTATACTCTGTCCCATGCAATTTTGTAAGTTTTGACAAAATATATAATAGCCTGTATCCATCATTGCACCATCATGCAGGACAATTCCAATGTCCCAAAAATTTTCCCATATTACACCTATTTTCTGCTCTCCCTCCCCTCAGAGCCTCTGGTGGCCACTGCCTTTATTTCAATGATACAAGTTCTTTCATTGCTAGAGTAACAATAAGTGTATAGTAGAATAATATTAAGTCTATCCATTGTTCTTCCCCAATCCTGAAGATTTTGTGATGGTGATGCCCACTCTGCATTGAGAGGGGGCTGAGATCCCATGGGGAAGATGGATGGAACTATCTTGCTTGCAGTTGCAGACACTCTCTGTTCCTTGGGATGGGCATTTTCCATCATCATCCCCTTGTTAGTTGTCCTGGGTGTGTCCAATGAACTGGAGAGTAGATGTTGCAACTCTGCTGAGATTCAGGGCCCAAGTGGCACATGGATGGACCAAAGTTTTAAGTCTCTTGCACACACACCTATCAATTATAATACTAACTATAGGTTCAAACAGAAGGGGCAGAAGAGCCATGTGTAGGGAAACAACAAGTAAGTCCAACTCTGTCACACTGGATAGCATAAATTCCAAGGTAAAGCCCACTGGCATGATGCCAAACTCCTGAGCTGTCTGCCCTGCCTATAGTGTCTGGATGTCTCTAGAGCCCTCAGGAGCCCTGCTATTTGAGGTACTATGTACTATGGCAGTCAGTGAGATCTTGCTGAGACATGCTTAAGTATAACTTCTGGAATGACTTCCCGACTCACTTTGAAATCTCTTAGCCATAAAAACTCATTTGTACTTACCATTTTGCCTTATTTCAACTGTATAAGAGACTAGATTGGAATCCTTCTCTAGTTTCTTTGTACTTGCCACTTCTTCATGCTCTTTATCCACACCCAGGCACCCATTACCATTAAACTGCCCTCTGATAATTCCCTTTTCACCACATCCATGCATTTTCAGTAACTTTTCATATCACCAAAGAACAATTCAGAAAGAGAAAATTTCCTAAGAGTAACTTTTAGTACAATTTTGCCTTTTATTATTCTGAGATTTGCTTTTTTTAACTTTATTTTTTTGATGGGCCCAAGGATTGAACTCAGGACCTTGTATGTGGAAAACGAGCATTCAACCCCTGAGCCACATCAGCTCACCAAACTGGTTTTTATGCTTGTTTTCCTTATTGTTTGTTTTTGTTTTTTTAGGAGGCATGGGAACTGAATAAAAAACCTCTCATGTGGGAAGTAGGTGCTCAATCGCTTGAGCCACATCTGCTCCCTGCTTATATTTTAATACATATTCATATTTATCAAATTGCCATGAATAGAATGTTCATTACTTGATAGTGAGGTTTTCCATATTGCCTATAGATATAAGAACACACTGTATACACCAAACTATAAATCTAGTTCCCCTTATTTTTCAGTGTACTTAATCATTCATACTGGCAACTGTAATACTTATTAATAAGTATTTCTTTAGATAAAATTTAGATATAATTTAAAATCATCAAATATATTAATATATGCTAAGTAAACATGAAAAATAACAAAACAATAATTTCGCACAATGAGGAAAATCATTATTAATGTTGGGCACATGTACTTACTCACTTTTGTTTATTTGTTCCATATACATAAGGTTTTAAAAGCAATTGATGTATATAATAGACACATCATATTCAGATATATCTGTGAAATAAATTATTTTGTAACTTTACTCTGCTGAATATCCTTTTTTCTATATTATTCACTTTTTACTTTGAGTTTTGTTTCAATATTTCAAACTTTTGATAAGCCTTTCTGTTGAGTATAAGGACATCATCAGCATAGCTAATATATTTAAAATATGTAGGATCATATTTATTACTGAAAATGACTATATCAGGTTGCCTTTATTATTCTGATTTTACAATTGTGGAAACCAAGGCTTAAAGAATCCTACTAAATTGGCATCAGTCACAGAGTTAACATGTGGTAGAGCTGGAATTCAAATACAGGCAATATTAACCTAGATCCCATATTTATAAACACAAATGAGCTTGAAAGAACATGGAAATTATTTATTACTCATTAAGTTTACTAATATCAGCATATTTTGATCATAGCCAATTATAAATTCTCTCCCAGATATTATTATCTTTGCCTAATATTCAAATGAAGGATGCCATGTATGTGGGATATACTGAGTCTTTAAAGCTAGACAGTTCATTTGCTAATAGAGCCTTCATTTGGCAGTCATGAAAGTTTTGGTCCTTTTGCATCATCTTACTCATGTGGAAATGATGTACCACTTGCTCAGAAAAAAAAACCTGAAATAGGGCAGGAGAAAAGAAATGAGCTCCTCCCTAATGCTGGCATTCTTAGGTGATCAGTTACAGTTGTGTGACAGGGTAGAACCTTCACTTAAACATAGAACATAAATGTCTTGTGCCATCGAGGTAGGGTAGGAAAGCCTTTCACCCCAGGATACAGGCAGAGATCCACTGCTGAGAGGAGTAGAGGCAAAGAATCTCTGCCCTTTGGTGTTGGTCAGAAAATATCTAGGGAATCAGGAGTTTTCAATGATACCAAAGAGAGGCTGACTCCCATGATGGGAGGATGGAAATTTTTTTTACCCATTAACATCCAAAGATACAAGGCAGAGTTTAGCTGCTGTATTAGTCAGCCAAAGGGGTGCTAATGTGAAAGACCAAAAATGGGTTGGTCTTTACAAAGGGTATTTATTTGGGGTAGAAGTCCACAGATACCAGGCCATAAAGTGTTATGTTTCTTCTCTCACCACAGTCCATTGCCATGTGTTAGAGCAAGACAGCTGCCGGCGTTTGGCAGGGTTCAGGCTTCTGGGGTTCCTCTCTTCCCGGGGCTGCGTTTCTCTCCGGGCTTAGCTCCTGTTTCCTCCTCAAGGTCAGCTGTAGATGATCAGGCGAACAGCTTGCTTCTCTTCTCCTGGGGCCCTCTTTCCAACATCAAAACTACTTCTCCAAAGACTGCTTCTTAAAACTGTTCTTGCCATGCCTTTTATATTTGATTCCCCACCCACCAAGGGGTGGGGCTCAACACCCTAATCATAACCTAATCATCCCCAGATTAACAGATCAGTTTACAAGCATGATCCAATTATACTTTGGAATTCATAATTACATCAAATTGGCCAACGGTTACAGCTGCCAATGGAGAAAATGGGCAGGAACATGAAGAAAGCCATACCTGTGTGTCCCAGGCATTCATAGTTTGCCTAAGACTGACGGTGGCTATGACAATAAAGACTGTCCCCTCTTGCTAACATGAGATTTGAATAGAGTAACAAGTAATATCATTCTATGACTAGCGAAGTGTGGAGATAGCAGGGTGAGAGACCTCTATAGCACAGAGTTGAAAGTTGAGAGTGGAGCAGGAAGACTGAAAAAAACCCTCTGGCACTTGAGGTTCCCCTTTAAGCACAAGGTAATATCAATCAGTAAGTGGAAGAATTTGAAGACTGTGGTGTAATCTAAGTAAAGAAAGTAACAAATCCCAACCCAAATAAATTTCTGGCTGGCCACATGAATCTCCTGACAGAAGAACAATGTGCATTTCTGGGCACACATATTATAAACTCAGTCTTTTCTATTATTCAACACATGATGAATACATTTAGTAAAAATTATGAATACACCAAAGAAACAAAGGAAACATTGTAAGAGATAAACCATTCAATGAAACCACATTCAGATATAAAGCAGAAATTCAAAATATCATATGTGGTCTTTAAAATATCCATGATTAAAATCTTTAGGGGGACAATATTCATAATAGATGGATAATTTCAACAGTGTTAGAAACTATAAAAAGAGTGAAATATAAATTTAAAAGAAATTATTTTTATTGTTTTAAGATACTAAGTTTGTGGTAAGTTAATGCAGAAGGCATAGGAAATTAACATAGTTTTTGGCATTTGAAAGTGGGGTATTGCATATATACATACATATGTTATGGCAGTTTAAGGTTATTTATGAATCCCAAAAAAAGAAAGATTATGTTTGCAAACTAATCTATTCTTCTGGGTCTCATACCCTTTGATTGTATTAAATTCAAAGGTTTTAAGCACAAGATATCAGTAAGTGGAAGAATTTGAAGATTGTGGTATAAATTCAAAGGTTTTAAGCATACTTGATGAAATCAATTTAAGGCTTTTGATTCGACCACATCAGTAGGGTATGACCCAGGTTGAGTCCCTGCCCCCTTAGTGGGCTGATGTAAATGGGCATTCACTCAAGAAGACATAAGAAGAGAGAGAAAGTTCTGTCATGTTTGATCCTGGGGCCCCAGGAGAGATGAGACATTCACCTAATAGTTTGCAGCTGAAGAGAACAGAGAAGCTGAGCTGCTGAGAAGACACAGAAAAATCAAACCTTATGCCAGAGACTGATATAGGAAGCCCTGAGAGCCAGGCAGAGATCGTCTGGCATCTTACTTCAACATGTGGCAGCTGTCTTTTGTGAGAAAGTACCTCTCATGGTACCTTGAGTTGGACTTTCCATGATGTTGGGAATATAAGCTTTTACCCCAAATAAATGCCCTTTATAAAGCCAACAGATTTCTGATACTTTGCATCACCACCCCTTTGGCTGACTAATACATATGTTAAGTGACTATGGAATTGGGTAATGAGAGAAAATGAAGAGCATGGTAGAAAAGGGCTAGATTTTCTTGAACAGCTGTTGGTAGGAATATGGATGATAAAGGTACTACCACTGAGGAATCTTAAAGACAAAAGTAACACTAGGAAAAATTCTATTTTGACTTTAAGACTAAGTTTCTTTAAACTGAATGTTGGTAGAAATACATACACTTAAGGGTGCTGCTGGTGAGAAGGATATGAGGGAAAGTTTTTGATTACTAGAGGAAAGGGGATCCTTGTTATACAGTGACAGAACGCTTTGGGGGATTGTATCCTGCAGTTGAGTGGGAAGCAGAACTTGTAACCAATGAGCGTGGATAGTTAGCTGAGTAGATTTTCAAGCACAGTATCAACGGTTGGACTGGTTTTGTCTGGCTGCTTATAGTAAAATGTGAGAGGAAAGAGACAGATTGAGGAAAGAAGTAGGGTGGTAGTTTGTAGTGGTATCTACCACAGAAAAACATGTTCTTAAATCTATTCCATTTCTGAGAATGTAAGTAAGAACCATTGAGGAGGTTACTTCAGGTAAGTTGTGTCCCACCTCAATCAGGATGGCACTTAATCCTATTATTGGAGTCTTTTATAAGGAATGAAATTCAGTTAGAGAGAGAATGCCACAGAAGCAAAAAGTTGAAATCAACAAAATCCAGAAGAGTAGGGCAAGACCAGTAGATGCCACCATGTGCTTTACCATGTGACAGAGGAACCAAGAATCACTGACAGCTTCTCCAGGTCTTTGGGGAGAGAGCATCACCTCGTGTGACAGTTTGAAGCTTTTGTGAATACCAGAAAAGATCACTTTCTTGGAACTAACCCATTCCTGTGGGTGTGGGACCCTTTGATTGCTTTGGATTCAGTTGTGGGCTTTAGATTGAGGTACTTCAGAGAGGCATGAACCAGGGTAGAACTTGGCCCTCTTGCTGGAGTGCTTTATAAATGGGAGAAACATGCAGAGAGACAAAGAGAAAGAGCTACCATTTCTTACCCTGCCACATGAGAGAGGACTCCTGGGTCACCAACAGCTTCAGAAAGACAAAGAGGCCCTAAGAGAATGAGAAAGAGGCCAGAGACTGGAATCAGTGGAGCAGCCAAAGCTGAAGCAAGGATGTCCCTACGAGGTTGGGCCCAAAGAGCAGCCTGAAGTAAAGAGAACAGAAAGACGAGCCGTGTTCCTGATCACACATAGATGTGTTCCTGACTGAGGAGAATGTGAGCCTGGAAGAGAAAGCAGAGAGAGGTGAGCAAACTTGCCATTTTGCCTTGTCACATGGCATGTGTACAGAATCTGCCAGCAGTCGACCTTTGGTGAGAAAGTATCTCTGATGATGCCTTGACCAGGAAATTATCACAGCTTCAGACTATAAGCTTTTATGCCATATATATTCCCATTATAAAAGTCAACCCATTTCTGGTATTTTGCCTTAGCAGCCTTGTAACAAACAAAAACACCTTGATTTGGATGTTTTCCAGGCCTAAAATCCATAAGCAATCAAATTCCCATAGTTTAAGCCAAACCATTTCATGGTATTTGTTTAAGCAGCCTTGGAATCTAAGACAAGTGGTTAGCAAAAATGGAGCACGACTTGATGATTTTGAAGATTCTCAGCCTATCCATTTGCTAAGGATACTAACATTAGAAAGTCACTGTCAGGAAAGCATAGTCTAAATAGAATAAAGGAACTGAGAAGGGATGAAATGAGAGAGAGCTGTAGGTCTCCTGTAATTCTAAAGGCAGGAAGTGGGCTGAAAAACGATTTAACTATAAACATTTGCAACTGTTTATAAGAAAGGAAGGATGACTCTAAGGTCAGAGCCCAACCCCAGCGGTGGGGTCATGGGCCCAGAAGGCAAAACTGATAGCCTAAAGGATAATTTCCAGACCTGATTCTTAATGGAGTTTTCTTGATACATTTTGAAAATTGCTTAGCACCAGTGGCTCCTGTTTTTCTTTCCATTTTCTACCTTCTTTCCTGGGAATGCCAATAACTTTTATCCCTTTTGCCTGTTTCATCATTGTGTTATGGGAGCAAATAACTTGTTTTCTAGTTTCACAGGTCCAGAGATGAGAGCAGATCTTCCCCAGGGTGGGTCATACCAGAGCCTCTCTTATATATCATTGGGTTATTTGGACGATGAGATTTGAAACTTTTGATTTGATAATAATTTCATGATATTTTAGATGGGAGTTGATGCTGTACTGGGTTGGGATTTTTGAGGATGTTGTCATGCAGTACGTGTAATTTGCCTGTGGAATGGATGTGAATGTTTAGGGTCAAGAGCAGATCTTGATATGCTGAATAATGCACCCCTGTAGATATCTAAAGCCTAATTTTCTTCTTCTAAGAATGCCACTTTATGCAGCAAAAGGAACTTAATTCAGTGATTAAGCAAATAATCTTGAGGTAGAGAAATTATCCTTGATTACTCAGGTGTACTCTAAGAATAATCACAACTATCTTTATAGGAGAGAGATAGAGGGAGATTTGACCATGAGACAGACAGAGATGGCCATGTAGCAATGGGAGCAGAGAGAGGAGTGATGAACTTTGAAGAAGGAGAAAGTGGCCACCAGCCATGGAATATACATAACCTCTAGTGGTTGGAGTGGGCAAGGAAACAGATTCTACCCTAGAGCCTTCAGACGGAACCAGCACTGTTGACATCTTGACTTTAGCATAGTGGAACTGATTTTTTACTTCCAGCCTCCAGAACAGTAAAAGAATAAAATGTTTTTGTTCTAAGCCACCAAGTATATGTTAAGTTGTTACAGCTGTCCTAGGAAACTATAACACCCAATTCTTGAACAAAGGTGCTTGGATTAGATAAAAAGGAAGACCGAAAATTATTCTGTATATTTGAAATCACTGAAAACATAATACTATGTGTATCAATTCCTGTAACCACCACAATTAGGGTATAGGACTGTTTCATCTACTCAAAGAAATTCTCTTGTAATTCCCTTATAATTAAACCCTTTCTGTTTCCCATCTCTGAAAACCACTGAGGTATTATTTGTCACTATAATTTAGTAATGGGGAGTAGTTATATAAATAGAATTGTAAAATATGTAAACTTTGAAATTGGCTCTTTCACTCAGCATGGTGTCCAAAGGGCTACACAGGTTGTTGTACTTATCAATAGATCTAAAGGTAACACTGGAAACTATAAACTCCTGGAAAATTGATAGGACAAAAGTTTTGTGACTCTGATTAGGCAAATATTCTTAGATAAGACAGAAATGGATGAACCAGAAACAAAAACCTAAGTAGAAATTCACCAAAATTACAAACTTCTGCTCATCAATAACACTATTAATAAGATACAAATATAAGCCCCTGCCTGGAAGAAAATATCACAGAACACACAACTGATAAAGAACATATCCAGAACATGTGATGGACACTTACAACTCAATAACAAAATGGAAGGCAAGCCAATAAGAAGGGAAAATGATTTCACTGGATCCTTCAAAAAGGAAGAACTACAGATGACAATTAAGCACATGAAAGGTATTCACATTCATCAGCAGTTAGGGAAATGCTAATTATATCACAATAAGATGCCACTACACAACTATTAAACCGACTAAAATTTAACAATATTGCAAAAGTAAATATTGACAAGGATATGGAGCAACAGGAAATCTTATACACTTTGCTTACTGAAATGCAAAATAACACTGTCACTAGGGGAAACAGTTTGGTAATTTCTGGTGTGGTGGTTAAGTTCATGCGTCATCTTGGGAGGTTATAGTGTCCCATTGTTTGGCCAAGCAAGCACTGGCCTGATTGTTACTGTGAGGATATTTCATGGATTGAAATCATTAGTCAGTGGATTATATCTATGAATGAATACATCTACAATTAATATAGGAGATTGCCTTTAACAATGAGAAGTCTCATCCAATCACTCAAAGGCCTAAAAGGGAGAGCTGATGATTACAGCAGTCTGAAAGAAAATTTTCATCTTTATTTCAGCCAGCCAGCTTCTCCTGGGGAATTCATCAAAATCTTCATCGGACTTCCCAGCTTGAGCTTGCCCTACAGAATTCAAATTTGTCAATCCCCATGGTCTAATGGGCCAATTCCTATAATAAATCTCGTAATATTTATGCACGCACACACACACACATATATATATATATCCTGTCAGTTCAGTATCCATGGAGAACCCTGACTAATATCTGGTGAAGTTAAAATTATACTTACCACATGCCAAAGAAATTACACTCTTAGTTATTTACACAAGAGAACTGGTAGCATAGATTCATTCAACATCTGGACCTGAGTATTTATAGTACTTCTTTTTCATAAATGACATAAAATGAAACTATTCAAATGTCCATCAAGTGGTCAATGAATAAATAAATTTCAGACCTGCCATGCAGTAGAAAACTATAGCAAAAAAAAAAAAGAAGAAGAAAGGACTACTACGTACAACTCTAGGGATCAAGCTCAAAACCATTATGCTACTGTAAGAAACTAGACCAAAAAAAGCTGCACTATATTATTATAATTGTGTTCCATTTTAGAAATATGAAAAGAATGGGGCAGAATTCAGATCAGTAGTTTTCAGGGTCTTGGTTGAGAGGGAATATTTACCACAATGGGCAAATTGGAACATTAATGATACTGGAAATACTGAATATTGATTGTGGTACTGGTTACATGACTATATGTTGGTCAAAGATTCTCAATCTGTATATTTAGAAGAGTTGAATCTTACTCTCTGTAAATTATAACCGAGTTGTTTAGTTCTATGACTGCAAAGCCAATTTCATGTTGTGGTTTGAACAACAGGAATTCAATGATTCACTATTTTGAGGCGAAGAAAAGTTATAATCAAGACCTCATCAAGGCAGTTCTTTCTTCCTGATGACTATCATTCTGGGACAGATTCGTGGTGCTCCTTCTCCTTGGGCTCCTTTGTCTCATGGCAGTCCCATGGCTGCATCTCCTGGCCTCCCTCTTCTCTTCTGGATTCCGTTGACTTTCAGCTTCTGGCTGCTCCCTCAGGGCCTTTCTCTCTCTCTCTCTGTCTAAATTTCATTCTGCTTGTAAAGGACTCAAGTCATAAGTTTAAGACTTGACTTTGTCCACAACCTAACTGAAGTAATCTCATCAGAAGGTCTTACTTACAATGGGTCCACACTCACAGAAGTGGATTATATTTAAAGACATGTCTTTTGGGGATACATAGTTCTAAACCATTATGTTCAGTATATTCATATATTTTATTCATATACTCATACACTTGTGTGTGTAAATCACACCAGAGCAGATTTATGCCACCCCATGTTTTCCCTCAGGTGATTAGATGATTCTGGGTGTGAGAAAGAGGCTAAGAATCACTGCTTGTTCCCAGCAGAAAGGCCCTATTTCCCTACAGAGGCTCCGCAGACCTTCTGTTAGTCACACAAACTGGAGTGCCAAGATTACAGACTTAGGAACCCCAACAAATGGTAATTTTGCTCCTCAAGATATTTGCTAAATTGAAAGGTTAGCAAAAGCTGTGAAAACAGAGCAGTGTTTTACTTCTGCTCAGGGCTGGGGACACAAATCCTCACCATGGGGATTAGCCTAGGAATACATGAAACTCCCACTTGATACCTTTAATGACCTCACTTTAGGAAACAGAAGAAATAGATATAGAAGGAATTTTAAACAATTACAGCCTAGACTGGAATCAACTCAGTTCTTAACTGTTTTAAACCCTACATGCTATCTGCCTAGCAGGAGAAAGGAGGAACACGTCCTGGTGAAACATAAAGTCATCTCAAGACTTTGTAAATTATGTGTGTGTGTGTGTGTGTGTGTGCATATATATATTCCCAATTTATTTTATGCAAAATTTGATGTTTATACTCTTTATTTTTATGTGAAAATTTATATACAATTTTTAAACAAAAATTATTAGGCATGTTAAGATCCAGGTCCATGTGGTCATACATTTATTCATGTCAAGAAAATAAATGACCATGACCCTCATCTCTTGACCCTAGCTTTCTCATATAGTCTATGGAGGAAGGAAAAAGTAAGCTCAAATTTGGATGGTGTCAAAGTTGAATCTGCCACCCAGGTCTAGCTAGATATAAGCAGGTCATAGTGAAAATGAAATGCATGATTCTTTGTTTTATAAGCAGGGGTAAAACTGCTATTAAACATACTAAAATTTACAGATATCCCTTCATCCATGGTCTCCCTCTCAATTTATGATGGTGTTTTTAATTTGTTTTTATGTAGTGTTTGTTCTAAGGAAAAAAATTAAATTTAATTAGTTAACTAAATGTTTCCTCTTTTTATGGTACGATGACAGTTTTGGATGCAAAAATGAGAGCGTTTTACATGTATATCATAATCACCAAAATAATACCTATCACCAGATCCATATTTTTATTGAATGTGGTAATTTTAGGAGTGAATAAGATTTTTACCTTCATGTATCACGATTAGAGGGTGTCTGAAATCTGAGGACTACGCAGATCTATCCACTCTGATCCTCAAGTGGGTGCAAAGTGAGTAATGGCAAGAAATGACATCCCAAGAATTCTAGGTGGGAAATTTTTAAGTATATCACCTGTATATTATATTCAAGTTGAGATTTTTTTAAAACTGCAACTAAAAAGGAATTGTGACAAGACTGACCAACAAAACTACATGGATTATGTATGGGTTGTTTGCATAAGGGAAATTAAGAAGATATATCTCAACCCAGGCTTTGGAGTAAATAAGGTTACCTTGATGGTCAATGGAAATCATTAAAACATGTAAAATTCTGTAAATAAAAAAGTATTAACCTTAAATAATTTTGCTTAATGCTGTACATAATAATATATATAAAAAATATGAAAGACAGAATAAAAAGAGTAAGAGAGATTTAAAAGAAAACATGAAAGATAGCCTAATCAGAATTTCATAGAAGTCCAGAGAAAATGGGGAAGAAAAATATTTGAAAAAATCTGAAGGTCTGAAAATTTTCCAGAATCATTGAAATATATTAATTCTCAGATATAGAAATCTTGGTGAATCCCAAGCAAAATGAGTTAAAAGCAATATGCAATGGATACATCATACTGAAATTCTGAAAATGCACCAAAGACAAGGATATATGAAAGAGAGAACAACAAAAAGCAATGGAAATTGAACGGCACAGATTTTTTTTAACAGCAATAATGAAGCCCCAAAGTGGATTACCTTTAATGTATTGAGAGAAAAAATATTTAATCTATAAATTCATACACAGGAAACAATGAAAGCATATTTCAGGAAATTTGTTAAAAAGCTTACATTTTCATCATCAATAATCTCAAAGAAAGGAAAATCTGAAAATGTATTTCTCTCAAAATTTTAAAAATCAGAAAGATGGTCTAGGAGGCAGTGAGAAATAGTAAGGAAAGATGTGGGTAAGAAAAGAAATTCTGACAAAAATGTTTAATTTATGGGCTTAAAAGCTATGGAACTAAAATACCATGAAAATACCATATAACAAGAAAGATTGTGACCTAAATTCCTACAGTTATTCAGTGAGAAAGAAAATATAGCGATTATCCAGAAAAATTCTAAGGAATGAAAAAAGCTAGAGTAACTAATAAAGGAATAGTTATAGTGTATATACTTTTAAAGGATCAGAAATCAAAAACTTGTAAAGTCAAAAAAATAATTTAATCCAAAAGAAAGTATGAAAAAAGTGGGAAAAACAACAAAAAAGAATGTACAATATACTAAGATGGAAATACCTTCAAATTAACATTAATCATAAAATCCAATTGAAAGAATAATAATTTGAAAGAGACTTTAAAAAAAAAATCCCATTATATGCTGTTAACCAGAAATACACATAAAATACAAGTATACTTGAAGATTGACATTAAAGGTTGGAAAACAATAAAGTAAATATTAATGAAAACAAATGCAGCTTTCAAATTTAAGGTAAAAATAACAGAGGTAAACAAAGTAAGTGTAAATGACAAGAAGTTTAATCAGAAAGAACTAAACCTACAAAATATTATGAATCTCATAAGATATTATCTAAACAGTGGAAACAAAGCTTAACAAAAAATGAAATATGAAATTTATACGTCCAACAATATCATGGGTGATTTTTAAAACATCATTCAGCTACTGTTAGCATACAGGAAAAAAAATCAGTAAGGATATTGATTTTAATAGCACAATTCCCAATGTGATCTAATGGACATACAGCAAAACCTCATGAAACAAGACCTTCCAAAATGTGAATTTATTGTAACTAAATTGTTTCTTTTCCTCCACAAAATTTCCAGCCCTTTCCTTGTAAATATCTCTTGACAATGCCATCTACAGTGCTCATCTAACATGACTGAATTGTTTGGATTTCACCTTAGCGTTATGGCAAGTTTTCCTTCACTGTAGAAGGCTGCATACAACTACTAGAGAATACTTCTCAAACACGCACAGAATATTTAAACAACGTACCCTATACCAAGCACATAAGTAGTCTCAACAAATTCCAAAGTATGGTTGATATAAATAGAAGGCATTTTGTGATTATAATGCAATTAAGCTACAAAGCTACAAAATAATGACAAAAGGATAGAGAGTGATGTCATTAACATGGCAATATAAGACAGCCCCTGGAAAAATCTCTCCTCGAATCAACAAATAAAAGGGCAATTCCTACTTCTTTAGAACTCTGGGGTATGATAGAACTGGAGAATAACTCCATAAATGCTGAATCAATGAAAAAGAAAAATAATCTCCATGATCAGTTAGGAGATTTTCTTTCCAGACACAAAATAGAAAAAGGTAATGAGGGAGAAAACAATATAAGGAGCAGAAACAGAGTGATATGGGAGAAGAGAATCTGTATGCTATTGAAGTTAAGTTGGTATATTTTTAAATTAGTAGCTTGTAGGTATAGATTGCATAATACAAACACAAGGGTAACCACAAAGTATGTATTCAAAATATGCACAGAAACAGAATGAGAAGGGGAACAGCCAGATACATCACGAAAGTTCAACTATGTAGAAAAGGAGATTGCAATAAAGGAATAGAGAGGCAAAATCAGTATATATGATATATAAAAACCAAAGGACAAAATGGCTAAAGTAAGTTTCTGCAGGGAACTTGATCATCTCTCCCTCCTACAAACCATGACCCTGGTCCATTATATTGATAGTATCATGCTGATTGAGCAGGGAGTAGCAATTGTTCTAGACTTACCAAAGGCATTTATGTGAGAGAGGGTGGGAGATAAATCCAACAACAATACAGGGATCTTCCACCTTGGTGAAATATCTAGGTGTTCAGTGGTGCAGGGCATGTCGAGATAACCTTTTGAAAGTGAAAGATAAGCTGTTGCATCTGGCCCCTCCAATGACCAAAAAGGAGGCACAATGCTTAGTTGGCCACTTGGATTTAGGAGACAACATATTCCCAATTACCAAGTGACCAGAAAAGCTGCTAGTTTTGAGTGGGAACCAGAACAAGAGGAGGCTCTGTGACAGAAGAAGCCTGCTCTGCAAGCTCCATTGCTACTTGGACCATATGAGCCAACAGTTCCAATGGTGCTAGAAGTATCAGTGGCAAATAGAGATACCATCTGGAGCCTTTGGCAGGCCCCTATAGGAGAATCACAACACAAACCCTTAGGATTTTGGAGCAAATTCCTGCCGTCCTCCACAGATAACTACTCTCCTTTTGAGAAACAGGTTTTGGCCTGCTTCTGGGCCTTAGTAGAGACTGAATGCTTAACCATTGGCCATCAAGTTACCATGAGACCTGAGTTGCCTATTATAAGTTGGGTATTGTCTGACCCATCAAACCATAAATTTGAGCATGCACAGCTACACTCCAACATAAACTGGAAGTGGTATATACAAGATAGGGCTTGAGCAGGTTCTGAAGGCACAAGTAAGTTACATGAGGAAATGACCAAAATACCCATGGTCACATTGCATTCTTACTCCCAGCCCACAGCTATGGCCTCTTGGAAAGTTCCTTACAATCACTTGACTGAGGAAGAGAAAACTCTGGCCTGGTTTACAGATGGCTCTGCACAATATGCAGGTACCACCGGAAAGTGGACAGCTGCAGCACTGCAGCCCTTTTCTGGGATATCCTTGAAGGACAGTGGTGGGGGCACATGTCCCCAGTGGGCAGAACTTCAAGCAGTGTACCTGGTTGTTCGTTTTGCATGGAAGGAGAAATGGATGGAGGTACAGTTTTTCACTGATTCATGGGCTGTTGCCAATGGTTTGCCTGGATGGTCAGAGACTTGGAAGGAAGATAATTGGAAAACTGGTGACAAAGAGTTCTGGGGAAGAGGTATGTGGATAGACCTTTCTAAGTGGGCAAAAAACATGAAAACATTTGCATCTCATGTGAATGCTCCCCAGAGGGTGATGTCAGCAGAAAAAGATTCTAATAATAAAGTGGTAAGATGACCTGCCCTGTGGCTAGCACTCAGCCTCTTTCCCTAGCCACTCCTGCCGCTGCCCAATGGGCTCATAAAGTGACCATGGTGGTAGGGATGGAGGTTATGCATGGGCTCGGCAGCATGGAATCCCCTTCACCAAGGTCAACTTGGTTACAGCCACTGCTGAGTGCCCAATCTGCCAGCAGCAGAGACCCACACTCAGTCCCCCATATTGCAACATTCTCTGTGGTGATCACCCTGCTACCCGGTGACAGGTTGATTACATTGGACCACTTCCATCATGGAAGGGGCAGCAATTTGTTCTAACTGGAATAGACATATACTCTGGATTTGGGTTTACCTTCCCTGTATACAATGCTTCCTCCAAAACTACCATCCATGGACTTACTGAATGTCTTATCCACCAATATTGTATTCCACACAGCATTGCTTGTGATCAAGGAACCCACTTCACAGCAAATGATGTGCAGGAATGGAACATGGTCTTACCATGTTCCTTATCATCCTGAAGTAGCTGGATTGATAAAATGGTGGAATGGCTTCTGAGGACTCAATTATGGCACCAACTATGTGGCGATACCTTGCAGGACTGGGGCAATGTTCTCCAGGATTCATGGGTCCAGGAATCAAGGAGTAGAAATGGGAATGGCACCACTCACTATTAACCCTAGTGATCCACTAGGCAAACTTTTGCTTTCTGTCCCTGCAACCTTAAGCTCTGCTGGTCTAGATGTCTTAGTTCCTGCTTCAATCAGGGAAAAGAACGATTCAATTGAGCTGGAAGTTAAGACTGCCATCTGGCCATTTTGGGCTCCTTGTGACTCTGAGTCAACAAGCAAAGAAGGGAATTACTATACTGGCTGGGGAGGTTGATCCTGACAATCAAAGGGAAACAGGACTGTACCTACACAATAGAGGTAAAGAAAAGTTTGCCTGGAATACAGGAGATCCCCTAGAGCTACTCTTAGTACTACCATGCCCGGTGATTAAAATTAGTTGAAAATTGCAACAATACAATCCAGGCAGGACCAACAATGGCCCACAATATTCAAGAATGAAAGTTTGGGTCACCCCACCAAACAAAGAACCATGGCCAACTAAGGTGCTTGCTGAGGATAAAGGGAACATGGACTGGGTAGTGGAAGAAGGTAGTGATAAATATGAACTTTGACCACGTGACCAGTTGCAGAAATGAGGACTGTAATAACCATGAATATTTTTCCTTGTTTTGGTATGAATAAATTTGTATATGTACATAATATGAATATCTTTGTTTTCTTCCCTAATCTTTCCCTAATCTCGTATGACATAAGTTGTATTAGTTTCATGTCATAGTATTTAAGGATGTCAAGTTTAAGAGTGAATATTGCCCTAAGACTTGCACCCTACCTATGCTAGCTATTCTGGAGGGATAGATACCCACACATACCAGTTGTGCAAGATTATATATATACAATTTTATGTGTATATATATATATATATATATATATATATAATTGGTTTCACTTAGAGATTTAAGTATGGTTTAATGTGATGTGTGTGGTTGCCAAGTTGACAAGGGGTGGACTGTGATGGTTAGGCTAATGTGTGAACTCAGTCAGGTAATGGTGACCAGTTGTTTGCTCAAGCAAGCACTAGAATAATTGTAATACAAGGGCATTTCATGGACTTTATCATCATTGAGTTGATTGCATAGATGGCTGGTTACATCTACAAACACCTGAGGAGTTTGCTGTCAGCAATGAGTGACATCTCATCCAATGAATTGAGGGCCTTAAAAGGAGAAGTGATTTCAGCCTTCAGAGATGGAATTCCCATTTCTACTTCACACAGCCAGCATCTCCTGGGGAGCTCATCAAAGACCTTCATTGGAGCCCCTGGTTTGCAGTCTGCCCTACAGAATTTGGACTTGTGCATCCACACAGTCGCATAAGACAATTTTATAAAATCTCCTACTCTTTACAGATATCTCCCATCAGTTCTGTTTTTCTAGAGAATACTGACTGATATATGACATATAAAAACCAAATAACTAAATGGCTGAAGTAAGTTCTGCCTTTACAGTAAATACACTGAATATTAATGGTTTAAATTCCCCAATTGAAAAACATAGATTGGGAAAATGGATTAAAAGGCACAATCCAGCTATGTGTTGTTTACAAGAGACTCATCTCAGACCCAAAGATACATATAGATGGAAAGTTAAAGGATGGAAAAAAGATATTCCATGCAAATAGTGACCAAAAAAGAGCTGGGGAAGGTATACTAGTATCAGACAAAATAGACTTTACATCAAAAGCTGTTATAAGAGAAAAAGAAGGGCATTATATATTAGTAAAATAGTCAATCAACCAAGAACAAATAATCGTAAATATTTATGCACTGAACGATGCTGCCCCAAAATATACATGGCAAACACAGGCAAAACTGAAATGAGAAATGGACACTTTTACAATAATAGTTGGAGACTTTCAATATGTCACACACATCAATGTATATAATATCTAGAAAAAAGATCAAACAAGAAGCAGAGAACTTGAATAATATGATAAATATAGTAGACCCAAAAGACATATCCAGCAGATTGTACCTCAGAAGAGCAGGATATACATTCTTCTCAAGTGCACATGGATTGTTCTCCAGGAAATACAACATACTAGGTCACAAAACAAGTCTCAAATTTAAAAAGATTTAAATTTTCCAAAGCACTTTCTCTGACCATAATGGAAGAGCCATAATGGAATGAGGCAAAAATCAATAGGCAGAGAACTGGAAAATGCACAGATATATGGAAATTAAATAACACATTCAAACAATCAGTGGGTCAAAGAAGAAACTGCATGGAAAATTAGTAAATATCTTGATACAAATGAAAATGAGAACACAGCACATCAAAACTTACAGGATGCAGCCAAGGTAGTGCAGAGAGTGAAATTTATAGCCCTAAATGCTTACATTAGAAGAAAGAGCTAAAATCAAAGACCCATTTGCAAATCTGGAGGAACTAGAAAAAGAACAGAAAACTAAACCCAAAGCTAGCAGAAGAAAAGAAACGAGAAAGATTTGAGCAGAAATAAATGATATAGAAAATAAAAAACAATTGAGAACATTAACAAAACTAAGAGTTGGTTTTTTTAAAAAAGATCAATGAACTAGACAAAACTTTAGCCAGACTGACAAAGAAAAAAGAGATGGGATGCAAATTTTAAAAATCAGAAATGAGGTGGGGACATTACTATGGACTGCAAAGATATAAAGGATCATAAGAGTATACTATAAACAACTCTGCCAACAAATTAGACAATCTAATGAAATGGAGAAATTCCTAGAAACACAGAAGCAACTTACACTGATGTGAGAACATATGGATCTCAACAAACCAATTACAAGTAAAGTGATTGAAACAATTATCAAAAAACTCCCAGCAAAGAAAATTCCTGAAGTGACCAGGAGCTTCATTTCACAGGTCAATTTTACCAGACATTCCAAGAAGAATTAAGACCAACCCTGCTGAAATTCTTCCAATAATTTGTACAGGAGGGCACACAACCTAACTCATTCTACAAAGCCAACACCACCTTAACTATGAAGACAGATAAAGCTCCTACAAGAAAATGAAAATTAGTGGCCAATTTCTATGATGAATATAGATGCAAAAATACTCAACAAAATACTAGCAGACTGAATCCAACAGCACATAAAAAATTATACACCATGATCAATTTTTTTTATACTTTTATAAATCAATTTTCTTTATGCATATTAAAATATGCATAAAGAATAAATCTATCCAAAGTGTAAAATCAATGATATTTGGTATAACATAGTTCTGCATTCATCACTTCAATTATTTTTAGGGCATTCTCATTATTCACTGGTAATAATAATAATAATAACAATAATGAACAAGAACCAACCAAACAACCAAACAAACTCATCACCTCTCAATCTCTCTATCCTTCCTCTGCCATACATATCTGCATTCTCTTTCCTTCTCTCTAGTTTATTTGTATTTATATTTTGTAAAAACAGACTTATAAATGTAATATCAATTTTCATATTTTGCATGAGGTTTCACTATGTTATATTGTCCTTTGTTACATTTTTTAGCTTTCCTTCTAGTAACATACATACCCTTAGACCTTCCCTTTCAACCACTGTCATACCCATATAACAGCTCTGCTAGTCACAAACACCGTGATGTGTTCTCACCATTTCCATTCATTTCCAAAGATTTACAAACAAACTTTTAAACCAATTATGCACAGATTAACCATCAGCTTTCCATTCTGTACCCTCATTCTGATTTCTGGTGACCTATATTCTAATTATTAACTCCATGAATTTACATAATATATTTAGTTCATAACAGCCCAATCATACAGTATTTGTCCTTTTGTGTCTGGCTTGATTCACTCAACATATTGTCCTCCACATTCCTCCATGTTGTCATATGCTTCATGACTTCATCTCTTCTTACTACTGCATAATATTCTGTTGTGTGTATACACCACAATTTGTTTATTCATTCGTCAGTTGATGGACATCTTGGTTGTTTCCAACTTTTGTCAATCGTGAATAATGCCACTATGAATATTGGTGTGCAGATGTCTATTTGTGTCACTGCTCTCAGTTCTTCTGGGTATATACCTAGCAATGGTATTGCTGGGTCACATGGCAAGTCTATATTCAAATTCCTTAGTGTTTTAGCCAGCCAAAGGGGTGCTGATGTAAGATACCAGAAATCTGTTGGCTTTTTTAAGGGGTAGATATTTGGGGTAGAAGCATACAGTCACAAGGCCATAAAGTGTAAGTTACTTCCCTCACCAAAGTCTGTTGCCAGGAGTAGGAGCAAGATGGTTGCCAATGTCTGCAAGGGTTCGGGATTCCTCTTCCTCCTAAGGCTCTGTGGTCCCAGCTTCTTCCAATATCAGCTGTAGGCTGCCATAAATCTTGTGTCTTTCCTGGGGCTTGTATCTTCCCAAGCTCAGCTGCTCTGCTCTCTCCACAAGGCCAGCTATATACTATCAGACTAGTGACTCATTTCTCTTCCTGGGGCCTCTGCCTGTCTAATGGAGCCTTCTCTCCTTCCTCCAATATCAAAACTCCAACTAACTCATTTGCCTTGTTGTTTTCTCTGTGAGTTTCGCCCACCAAAGGGGCAGGGTTCAATGTCCTACTGATATGGCCCAATCAAAGCCTTAATCATAATTTAATCAAATAAGAGTGAAACCTGTGAATCCAATACAATCTAATGTACCCAGAGGAACAGACCAATTTACAAACAGAATCCAATATCTATATTGGAATTCATAAACAATACCAAACAATATCTATATTGGAATTCATAAACAATATCCAATATCTATTTGGAATTCATAAATAATACCAAACTGCTACACTTAGGAACTGCCAAACAATCTTCGACAGTGGCTATACCATTCTACATTCCCACCAACAGTGCATAAGCATTCCCATCTCTTGACATCCTCTCCAACATTTACAGTTTACTCACTTTTTAATAGTGGTCAGTTTAATAGGTGTGAAAAGCTATCTCACTGAAGTTTTGATTTGCATTTCCCTAGTCATTAGTGATGTTAAAAAGCTTTTCATGTATTTCTTTACCATTTGTATTTCTTCTTTGAACAATTGTCTTTTCAAGTCTTTTGTCCATTTTTCAATTGGGTAGTTTGTCTTTTTATTGTTTAGTTGTAGTATCTCTTTATATATCTTGGATATTAACCCTTATTGGGTATGTGATTGCCAAATTTTTTCTCCCATTGAGTCAGCTGTCTTTTCACCCTGTTGACAAAGTCCTTTGAGTTGCACACATATTTAATTTTGAAGAGGTCCCTGTTACCTATTTTTTCTTTTGTTGCTCCTCCTTTGATTGTAAGGTTTAAGAAACTACTGCCTACCACAGATCTTGAAGATGTTTTCCTATATTTTCCTCTAGGAGTTTTAAGATTGTCACTTTTATATTTAGATTCTTGATCCATTTTGAGTTAATTTTTGTACAAGGTGTGAAATAAAGGTAATCTTTCTTTCTTTTGGATGTGGATATCCATATATCCCAGAACCATTTGTTGAATAGACTCTTCTGACCCAGCCAATTGGGTTTCACAACCTTGTTTAAAATCACTTGACTATAGACCTGAGGGTCTATTTCTGAGTCCTTGATTCAGTTCCATTGTTCAATCTGTCTGTCTTTTTGCCAGTACCATGCTGTTTTTACCACTGTAGCTATGTAATATGCTTTAAAGTCCAACTTTGTTCTTCTATTTTAAGACATTTTTGGCTATTTGAGTCCCTTTACCCTTCCAAATAAATTTGATTGTTGACTTTTCCATTTCTGCAAAAAAGGCTGTGGGATTCTTAATGGGATTGCATTGAAGCTGTAAATCAGTTTGGGTAGAATTGAGATCTTAACAATATTGAGTCTTCCAATCCGTGAACATGGAATGTCCTTCCATTTATTTAAGCCTTCTTCATTTTCTTTTAGCAATATTTTTTTATCTTTCTGAACATAGGTCCTTTATGTCCTTGGTTAAGTTTATTTCTAAATATTTGATTCTTTTTTTTTTTCTGATTTCCTTCCCAGGTTGCATATGAGTTATGTACAGAAATGCTATTGATTTTTTAAAAAAATTTTATTGAACTATTTCATTCATACATGAACATACATAAACAAAAATATATAGTAAAAGTTGTGAACTTACAAAACAAATATGCATAGCATTATACAGGGGTCCTATACATCAACCCACCACCAACACCTTGCATTGTTGTGAGACATTTGTTACAAATTATTAAAGAATATCTTCAAAATCTTACTACTAACGATAGTCCATATCTTACATTTGAGGTATTTTCCCCCAACCTCCCTTATTATTATTTTTTAAAATATATATTTTATTACAGAAGTTATAAACTTACAAAACAATCTTGCACATATGTAGAATTCCCATACAACACCCGTACATTAACACACCACACAGTGATGGAACATTTGTTACACATTATGAGATAATAACATCAGACTATTACCACCAACCATGGTCCATAGTATACATTTGGCACACTTTTTCTATATTCCCCCATTATCAAGACAGCACATCTTTGATATGGATGCATGAATATTACAGTACTACTGTTAACCACAGTCCATACAGCACCACTTGTATTTTTCCCATGTTTCTCCACATTCCTACCACCCTGCAATAATGACATACATCTGTTCTAGCTCACAGAAGGACACTCTTGCATCTCTGCTATCAACCACAATTCTCATCCACCTCTAGGTTCACTTTGTTATTCAGTCCCTAGATTATTCTCTAGTTTTCCTTTAATTGACATTTATATCCCTAGACTACCCTTTCTAGCCACATTCTCTTTTATGAACCAGCTACTACTCACTACAATGTGTTATCAACTATTTTACAGTAAAGCTAATTAAAACTTATACATACATTAAGCATCAGTAGTCCTTCTCAGTCCTCCTATCTCCTAATAACCTACATTCTAGGTTCTAACTCCATGCATTCATTCTTCATATTTAGTTCATATTAATGAGACCATGCAACACCTGACCAACTGTGTCTGGCCTACCTCACCTAGCATAATGACTTCAAGATTCTTCCATGCTACCACATGTGTCCAACTTCCTTTCTTCATACCATGGCACAGTATTCCTTCATATGCACATACCACAATTTGCTTATCCATCTATCAGCTGATGGACACTTTGCCCACCTCCATCTCTGGGCAACCACATAGAATGGAAATCAAACCCTTGTTGGATAGGCAGACTCCAAATACCCTCCCCCACTGAGCAGGCAGCCTGTATTAGTCAGCCAAAGGGGTGCTAATGTGAAATACCAAAAATGAGTTGGTCTTTATAAAGGGTATTTATTTGGGGTAGAAGTCCACAGTTACCAGGCCATAAAGCGTTAAGTTTCTTCTCTCACCACAGTCCATTGCCACGTGTTGGAGCAAGACAGCTGCCAGCGTTTGCCAGGGTTCTGGCTTCTGGGGTTCCT
>JAQZBX010017796.1:11874-35316 GCA_029593785.1 Cabassous unicinctus | reverse complement strand
AAGATGGCGTCGACTTAGGAGGGCAACCACGGACAGCACCCAGACCATGGTGGATAGTGGACGGGGTCCTGCATGGGGGTCTGTGCTGTGGGCATGTGGAGTGAGAAGTTTGGGACATCTATCTGGGCAGATCGATGGCGTGGAATGAACCATAGAGATTCGTGAGTTTTAATCCTGCCTGTGGTGGTTAACACAATCAACTAATCAAAGTTTTCCAAACAAATATCATGGCCCAACTTAAAGAATTGAAGGAAGAGATTAAGAATATAAAGAAGACACTGGGAGAACATACCGAAGAAATTGTAAACACTCCCAAAAAGATAATGAATATGATGGTGACCAATGGCACAATCCAAGAAATCAAAAAGACACTGGATTCCCATAGCAGCAGATTTGAAGAGGCAGAAGAAAGAATTAGTGATGTGGAAGACAATACATCTGAAATCAAACAGATAGTAGAAAAAATAGATTAAAACATAGAAAAAATCCAGCAGGGACTCAGGGAATTAACCGACAACACAAAATGCTCAAACATATGCATTATGGGCATCCCAGAAGGAGAAGAGAAGGGACAGAGAACAGAAGAAGTGTTGAAGGAAATAATGGCTGAAAACTTCCCAACCGTATTGAGAGAGATGGATGGGCAGGAAGCAAAGCACACGCCAAATAGTATAAATCCCAACAGGCCAACTCCAAGACAAATTTTTGTCAAAATGTCCAATACTCAAGACAAAGAGAAAATACTCAAGGCAGCAAGAGAAAAGAGAACCATTACATACAAGGGAAGCACAATATGATTAAGTGCTGATTTCTCAGCTGAAACCAAGGAGGCAAGAAAAGAGTCGTATGACATAGTCAAAATACTAAAAGAAAAAATCTTCCAGCCACAAATTCTCTACCTAGCAAAACTGGCATTCAAAAATAATGGAGAGTTTAAAATATTCACAGATAAACAGAAATTAAGAGAGTATGTCAATAAGAAAACTGCACTTCAAGGAACACTAAAAGAAGTTCTACAAGTTGAAAGGAAAAAACAAGTGAGAGAGAGTTGGAGGAGAGTTTAAAAGCAACTAACAAGACAAAAAACAAAAACAAAACAACACATGACATACATTAACTCAAAGAAAAATGGCTGAAGTAAGAAATTTGTTATGAGCAATAACACTGAAAGTTAATGGACTAAATTCACCTATCAAGGGACACAGATTGGCAAAATGGATAAGGAAATATGATTCATCTATATGCTGTCTACAAGAAACCCACCTTCGACCCAGGGATTCAAGGACGCTTAAAGTGAATGCCTGGAAAACCATTTTACAAGATAACAATAGCCAAAAATGGGCAGGAGTAGCTATTCTAATATCAGACAAAATAGACTTTAAATGCAAAACTATCGTAAGAGACAAAGGTGGACACTATATATTAGTAAAAGGGGTAATCTCTCAAGAAGATAGAACAATCATAAACATTTATGCACCTAATCAGGGTGCCTCAAAATACATGAAGCAAACCCAGGAAAAACTAAATGGAGAAATAAATGCCTCTACAATTATAGCAGGGGACTTTAACACACCATTATCATCAGTAGACAGTACATCTAAACAGAATCACAAAAGAAACAAAGGCTCTCAACAATACATTAGAGGACCTGGACTTAATAGACATATACAGAACACTACACCCAAATACAGCAGGATTTACATTCTTTTCGATTGTACATGGAACATACACCGAGATAGACCACATGCTAGGCAACAAAACAACTCTCAATGAATTCAGAAAGATTGACATAATAAAAAGTAATTTCTCTGACCACAACGGAATGAAATTGGAAATCACTAAGGGCCAGAGAAACAGATTAGGCACAAATATATGGAAGCTAAACAACACACTCTTAGACAAACAGTGGGTCAAGGAGGAAATCTCAAAAGAAATCAGTAACTACCTTTAAAATAATGAAAATGACAATTCAACATATCAAAACCTATGGGATGCAGTGAAAGCAGTCTTGAGAGGGAAGTTCATAGGCATAAATTCATATATTAAAAAAGAAGATAGAGCTAAAATTGAAGACCTAACTGCACACTTGGAGGAATTTGAAAAAACAACAACAAACTAAATCTAAAGGAAATAGAAAGAAGGAAATAACAAAGATTCGAGCAGAACTAAATGAAATAGAGAATAAGAAAGCACTAGAAACAATAAACAAAACCAAAAGCTGATTCTTCAAGAATATCAATAAAATTGACAAACCCTTAGCCAGACTAACAAAGAAAAAGAGAGAACAGATGCAAATTCACAAAATAAGGGATGAGCAAGGGGATATGACTACTGAACCCACAGAAATAAAGAGTATCATAAGAGGATACTTTGAAAAATTATATGCCAACAAGAATGATAATTTAGAGGAAATGGAAAAGTTTCTAGAAACTCACAAACTGCCTACATTGATGAAAGAAGAAATTGATAAACTCAACAGTCCAATTGCAAGTAAAAAGATAGACTCAGTCATCAAAAACCTCCCAACTAAGAAGAGCCCAGGACCAAATAGCTTCACAGCTGAATTCTTCCAAACATTCCAGAAAGAGCTAACACCAATTCTGCTTAAGCTCTTCCAAAAAATAGAAGTAGAAGTAATATTGCCCAACTCATTCTACGATTTAAGCATTACCCTAATACCAAAGCCAGATACCACAAGAAAGGAAAATTACAGCCCAATTTCTCTAATGAACCTAGATGCTAAAATCCTCAACAAAATACTTGCTAATCGCATTCAACAACACATCAAAAGGATTATACACCATGACCAAGTGGGTTTCATCCTGGGTATGCAAGGATGGTTCAATGAAAGAAAATCAATCAATGTAATACACTATATAAACCGATTGAAAGAAAAAAAATACATGATCATCTCTATAGATGCAGAAAAAGCATTTGACAAAATACAGCACTCTTTCCTGTAAAAATACTATAAAAGATAGGAATAGAAGGAAACACTTTGAATATGATAAAGGGTATAAATGAAAAACCCAAAGTCAACATCATTTTCAAGGTGAAATCCTAAAAGCCTTCCCTTTGAGATCGTGAACAAGACAAGGATGCCCTCTATCACCACTCCTATTTAGCATTGTCTTAGAAGTACTTGCCCAAGCACTGAGGAAAGAAAAGGACATAAAACCCATTCAGATTGGAAAGGAAGAAGTGAAAATTTCTTTATTTGCAGACAACATGATCCTATACATAGAAAGCCCTGAGAAATCTACAACAAAGCTTCTAGAACTTATGAATGACTTCAGTAATGTTGCAGGGTACAAGATCAATGCTCAAAATCAGTAGCATTTCTGTACACCAATAACGAGCAATCTGAGGAGGAAATCAAGAAAAAATGCCATTTACAATAGTAAATAAAAGAATCAAATACCTAGGAATAAATTTAACTAAAGATGTAAAGGACTTATACACAGAAAACTACACAACACTGTTAAAGGAAATGAAAGAAGACTTAAATAAGTGGAAAAATATTCTTTGTTCATGGATAGGAAGACTAAACATCATCAAGATATATATCATACCCAAACTAATCTACAGATTTAATGCAATCCCAATAAAAATCAACACTGTGTATTTTAAGGAACTGGAAATACTATCCACAAAATATATTTGGAGAGATAAGAGGCCCCGAATTGCCAAAGACATATTGAAAAAGAAAAATGAAGTTGGAGGTATCACATTACCTGACTTTAAAACATACTACAAAGCTACAGTTATCAAAACCGCATGGTATTGGCACAAGGATAGACCTACTGACCAATGGAACTGAATTGAGAGTTCTGATATAGATCCTCATATATATGATCATCTGGTATTTGACAAGGCCACCAAGCCCACTCTGTTGGGAGATAATGGCCTCTTTAACAAGTTGTGCTTGGAGAACTGGATATCCATATCCAAAAGAATGAGAGAAGAATACCATCTCACACCTTATACAAAAATCAACTCCAGATGGACAAAGATCTAAATATAAGAGCCAAAACCATAAAGACCCTGGAAGATAATGTAGGGAAGCATCTACAGGACCTTGTAATAAGAAATGGTTTCATGAACTTCACAGCCAAAGCACGAGCAGCAAGACAAAAAATAGATAATTGGGATTTCATCAAAATTAAAAATTTTGCACCTCAAGGGATGTTATTAAGAAAATAAAAAGGCAGCCTACCCAATGGGAGAAAATATTTGGCAATCATATATCTGATAGGAGCCTAATATCCTGCATATATAAAGAAATCCTACACCTCGAATATAAAAAGACAAACAAGCCATTTAAAAACTGGGCAAGGGACCTGAAAATACACTTCTCCAAGGAAGAAATACAAATGGCTAAAAAGCACATGAAAAAATGCTTGACATCGCTAGCTATTAGGGAAATGAAAATCAAAACCACAATGAGATACCATCTTACACCCATCAGAATGGCAGCTATTAAAAAAACAGCAGAATATAAGTGTTGGAGAGGATGAGGAGGAATATGAACACTCATCAACTGCTGGTGGGATTGTGGAATTGTCCAGCCACTGTGGAGGACAGTTTGGCGATTCCTCAGAAAACTAAGAATAGATTTTCCATATGATCCAGCAATTCCACTGCTGGGTATATACCCAGAAGAATTGAAAGCAAAGACACGAACAGATATATGCACACCAATATTCATAGCGGCATTGTTCACCATTGCTAAAGTTGGAATCAGCCCTGGTGCCCATCAACAGATGAATGGATAAGCAAAATGTGGTACATAGATACAATGGAATATTATTCAGCTGTTAGAAGGAATCAAGTGTTAACACATTGAATAACATGTATGAATCTTGAAGACCTTATATTGAGTGAAGCAAGCCAGGCATTGAAGGATGAACAGTTTATGACCTCATTGAATTGAATTGAGGAAAGTTAACAGTTTCTGAGAACCACTGACTGAAAGATAGTCTAACAAGGGAGAGAGAGAGAAGTGTAGATTGTGAGCCAACACCCATATGGACATTATCTATGTTAAATTGAAAGAGTATAGTTACATATTAATGGATAAGACAGGTGGGTAGAGATTTTACTGGGTTCGGTGGTGCAGGATTAACAGGTGGGTAGATTAGGAAGGGCAGGTTAGAATACCCAGGGTATGTAACTATGAATCTTGTCATCCCATGAGCCAAGACAGGGAAGAGACATATGCCCCAGGGAGTGGGGAGGAAGGAACAGAAAAGATCAAATGAGGTATTTAATGGGATATGGGAAATATTCTTCATTACCTTACAGTAATGGACACAGGACATGGTAAATATCACAAAAAATATTAAACTGTACAGTCTAAATTGTAAACTATACTGTAAACCATTGACAATTTATAGTTGCTATATTTTACTATGTGTATAACAGTTATAACAATGATAACATCCATTAAAAAAAAAAGGTTTTAATATGGGTTGGGAAGGGGGAGGGAGGTTGGGTATATGGGAGTCTCAAGTATTCCGTGTGCGACTTTGCTGTGACCTAAATCTTCTTTGAATATTAAATCGAAATTTGGGAGACACTGGGGAATGAGAGGGGGAAGGTGTCACGGTACACTGGACATCCTATAATAGAGTGATAAAAGGAAAAAATAATAATTTCTTTTAAAAAGGATTTTTTTTGTTTTTTTCCCATTTTTTCAAATGTCACAATCCGCTAATTATATTTTATTTTTAGTTTAGTTTCTTTTTTCTTCTTCTGAGTTTCCTTGTACTTATCTCTTGCATTTAAACTTATCATTATTATTTCTTTTTCCTATTAATTGTATTTTGTTATTATATGGGCTTCATGTTCAAGGAAGTTTAGATCACAGAAGGGTTACAAGGGGGGCTGCAGAGGATCATTGGTGGGGGTTGTCTGGAATGGGGGATTCATGAGAATAAGTCCATCTGAATATACATGAAATATATATAAAATTGTTCAAATGATCAAGGGATGGGGCATGGTCACGGTGGGTAGACAATTACTCAATAAATGAGGGAATCTGAATTCCCAGCCTGGAGAGCTCTGCTACATTCCCCAAGGGAGCAGCAACTGTCCCCTGAGTGCACAGGCAGTGTCTGGCAAAAGAGGATGGCCCACTGATGGGCTCTTCTTATTGAGGACTAGCCTTGTGAGTATTCGCTCTTCTAATTGAAAATTAGCCTACTGTTATGGGGTGCCTAAGGGTTGCCACCTGAAAGCCTCCTTGTTGCTCAAATGTGGCCTCTCTCTCAGCCAAACTCAGCATTTGAATGCATTACCTTCCCCTGCAACGTGGGACATGCCTCCCGGGGATGAGCCTCCTTGGCAACGAGGGATTAATAAAAAGTGCCAACTGGCAACACAATTGGAAAAAGACCTTGAATAAAAGGGGGAAAAGGTAAAGAGAAATGAGTTCACATGGCTAAGTGACTTCAAAGAGAGTAAGGAGGTCATCCCAGAGGTAATGCTTACGCACACCTTAGTAGGATCTCATAGAACACCGAAGTGGATATCACCCAACACAGAGGGACCCCTGAGGGCTCTGGAGACACCCAGGTCCAATATAAGTGGGGATAGCCCCAGAGATTGATGCCTAATTATTGGACTCTTCATTGGAATTTGTGCTCCTGAGAGTGACAGAGTTGAACTCAAATAAGTCCTCCCTGCACATGGTCCGTCAGTCCCTTCTATTCAAACCTATATGTGATGCTGGAGTTGTTAGGTGTACTTCTAGAGATGGAAGCCTCTGGCCTACATATGTGCCAGCTGTGCCTGGAATTTTGGTGGAGCTTCAACTCCTACCCTACAGCTCAATGGACTCATCCAATTAACCAGGCGAGGAGTCAACGATGGGCAACGGTCCTCCCAAGGAATGGAGAGGGCCTGCAGCTGCAGGCAGTATAATCCCATCCACCGTATCCATGGGATATAAGCCCTCTCTCACTTGGAGGTGGAGTGGACATCACCATCCCAGTCCCCTCAGGATTGGGGGAGGAGCTGTGGACTAGAGTGGACTTGGTGGTGTTCTGTTGTAGACATATTGAGATTCAAGCAATGGAAGAAATTGTAACAGTGAGGTGGAGCCAGTAGCCACTGGACGTTTTTGAGGCAGGGAGAGGAGGGGCAGTTGAAACACAGGGGCTTTTTTTGGGACTTGGGTGTTGTCCTGAGAGGCATTGCAGTGACATATGTAGGCCATTTGCCATCAGCATATACCATGCAGAACTGTGTGGGAGAGAGTGTGGTCTATGATGTGAACTGTGGTCTATGCTCAGTGGCAAGGCCCCAGGATGTGTATATCCATTGCGGGTGTTGTGCCACACGGAATGAGGGATGGTGGTGTGGGATGTTGTTGTAGGTTTGGGAGCTGGGGAACCTGGGAATGGCTGTAATTTCTGAGTAATATTTAGGCAATCTAAGCACCTTAAAAAAAAATATATATATATATATAAAACAAATAACATTTATGTAAACAAATGCACATATATGCATATGTATTTATATATCATTTTACAAATATTGGGATGTATTGTGAAAAATTTGATTTTCACCCAAAATAAAAAATAAAAGAAAGAAAGAAAGAAAGAAAGAAAGAAAGAAAGAAAGAAAGAAAGAAAGAAAGAAAGAAAGAAAGAAAAATTCAAATGACACTGACCAGTTCTTCTGAGTATCGAAGGACTATTAAACTTTTTTTCTTTCTCAATTCACTTCTAAAGGTAGGTAAAACAATTTATATGTCAATATGCTAATGAATGTTTTTGATGCATGTAGCACATTGTAGGAACATCTTGATTATTGTAATTTATTTAAATATACTTTGAATCTATCTTACAAAGGAAAGCATTTATTTGATGAACTGTGAATGAATTCATTGAACTGAGAATGTACAAAACCTATATAAGGTAAGCAATCAAACATTTTTTTTTAATTGCAGATATGATGTCTTACATCAAAATTCTCAAAAACATCCAGTCTTATTCACAAGTGTTTAGAACAGTGGTTTGCAACCCTGCTGCACATTAAAATCACTTATGGAGCTTTCAGAATATAGTGATGAGTGAGCCCCACCTAAGCCACTTGAATTGAAATCCCTGGGAGTAGGGCACAGACAATGCTATTTTTTCAGCATTCCCCCCATGAGTCTAATGTGTAATCAGGGTTGGCAACCACCAATATAGAATGCTTCCCTAACTTTCCTGTTGGTCAACAATATTCCTTTCTCCAAACTCCCTTTTTTTATGCTTTCTAACCTTTATAAAAAGTAGATGTGAACATTTTACCTCCCCTCTAATAAAGAGTAAGTACCTGGAGGACAGAGCCTAGGTCTGATTTATCTGTTTCATTTTTGTATTTTTACAGCTTCTAGCAAGGCACGTGGCACGTACCATGTCGAATAAATATTAGCTGATTGAATGGCTTAGTCTTGGGTCATCTGAATAAATCTAATAACAGGTTTATTAATTTCTTAAGCTCTAAAGTGTCCCTTCCAATGGAATAGCAAAGCAAGGATCTGTGAGGAAATTAAAAGTGAAAAATTAAGATTAGTAATTTGTTTTTTCCTGCCAGATAACAGCCAGAATCTAATTTTAGGTAATTTTGAAAGAGAAGAAATAGTGATACAATGGTTTTCTTCTAAGGTGTTCTGTAAAGTCTTTTCTACACTAACCTTACAGTTGTCCTAAGAGCAATAATATCAATAAGTGGAAAGGTAGCATTTAGGAGCTAGAAAGTATCAAAATCATAAAAACTTTTTTCCTTAGGAACTATAATAACTTATTACATAATTACATTTTGTTACAGTAAATTAGAATAATAAATTGAATGGAATTGACCTAAATGAACACAGATGTCTTTCCAGATCCTGCTCTTTGTAATTACCACTTCTGATCTTGTCTGAGCAGCTTACTTGCCACACAGCTCACAAGTGGTATCACTAATCAGATGAACATCTTGCTAACTGATGAACCAGCTCCTCAACAAGGCAGCTGTCTATTCCTGCAGCAGTTGCAATAACTTTTCCATTCCTGGTCATGGCTAGTTCCTAATCTTTTCTGTGTTATAACAATTAAAGTTTTGTAGGGTAGTATTTTATGCACTAAGTCATCCAAGTACTGCATTTAAGATTTTCATCATTTTCTCACAGCTCCTATGTGTTTTATAACCAGCTTAATGTTTTTAAGGCAATTCACTGTCTTTTACACAAAGGGGTTTAAAAGGGAAATTTCAAATAACTGTCATAAATAAAAGTTACCTATAAAAGGACATACGTAAATTTTAAAGTAAAACATACCTGTCCATCTCACATACCACCCATAGTATCAGTACAAACAACCACCATGCCAAATCATCGTCTTAATTATCAGTTGAATTATATCACATGATACTGCCAAATATCATGCTGTTGCAAAAATACCTCAATTTAGAAAAATCTCTATATTTTTATTAACGCAGGGTAAATTTAGGTGAGTAGGCGAAAGTCAGGTGTAAACTTCTGGCTATTTCCAGGCTCTTGAGGATGTGAGTATTAAATTTTAGTAAATTGTATGAAAAGGAGGAGCATGGGACTCCAGACAAGTCTCTTTGGAAGCATATTTTACCAATTACCAAGCTGAATTTATAACATCCAGGCAGATAGCTATCAGGGTATTGAACACCTTAGCATTTATCACAGTTTGTAATCATTTATTTACGTGTCTATTTTGCTTTTATTTGCTGGTTTATTAATAGTCTCTAGAACCACCAGCCAAGTTCTATGAGAGGAGACATATTCACTGTTACAATCCCAGTGATTGGCACATAGTAATTGCTAACTTAATATCTCTCAAATATATGATTAAATATTCTTTCAATCTTAAAAATCTCCACTTCCAAAGTGAAGGTCCGCTTTCCTCATGTTCTACTGTGATGTGATCTCTAAAGTTTTAAACACCATTATGTACCTCTTACAACAACCCCCAGCTCCTCATAGTTATCTTTTCCCACCACCTATAAAATCCTTGCTAGCAAGCACTCAATGATAGTACTTCTCTATTCAAGCAAACATCTTGCAGCCCCTTGGGGACCAGATCTTAGATTCTCAGAAGGACACACCATGGGAGGGGGTGGTGATTATAAGACACATTTCACCAAGTTGCATTATAATCTGAAGCAACACAAAGTACAGGATTGGCTTGACTTTCTGAACTCAAGTATAAAAATGATAGAAGACCTGGCAGGTATCCTAAGTGATTTAGCAAGGAGGTTCCATTGCCGAAATTGTATCTTAAACGTTTCTCCCCACTCTCCATTCATTCTTATTCTGTCATCACTGACATCACCATAACAAAGAAGCAGCCAGGAAAACTAAGGCAAGGTAATAACACTAACAGAGAGGGCAGGGGAGAGGACAATGGCAGCGGGGTGGGGTAGAAGGAGGCACACTCTGCTTGCCCTATACCCATAAAAAATTTGTTTCTAGTTCTCTGGCTATCACAGATAGAGGCTGCTACTAGCATTTAAGATAAGATTAGTTGGTGTTGTGCTATCAGCACCTCCACATTTTCCCTGCAGGGATTCGTTCTGATAGGCTGAAACTGGAGGCATGTCTCAGGATTAAGAGGAGCTAATGATTATACACTAAAGTTTTGGAACTGTCTGACTAATAGGATTAAGCAATATCAGATGCAGGTCCCTGTTCAGGTTAAAAATGCACTTTTTACATTACAAAGTCAGACAGATCCCTTTGAATATGCAATGAATATGGATGTTTTCAGTTATCACAGTCTTCCAGAGCTTTAAGATATGGTAAATTAATCCCTTCAGAGCATTGGAAACAGGACAAAATAGCCTTCTTGAAGCTAAAATCCCTCCTTTTAGATTTTCTTTCAAGGGGGTAAGCAGCAGTGCACCTCATATAATTAATCTTATCACAATCAGAAAGAAAGGGAACTTTTTTAAAAAAAAGGTGTAAAGATTGTTTAAATATTTGAGAAATTCAGGGGAAAAAAAGCACTTGGAAATCAACATCTCTTAATTAATTTCCAAACAGTCAAAAATACAAATAGAAAGCATGGCAAGCAAATGCCTGGATATATTTTGGGATGGGTTTGTATTTCTCTATGCCTCGGGCTTTTAATGCACAAAGAGGAGGGGAAAAATTTAAGGTCACTTAGAAAACGAACCAAATAATAACTGCCAGTAGAAAGCACTATTTATAAGATGTTCGAGTTGGCCTGATCTTACGCTCCAAGTCCTGAGAGAGAAAGGGGAAGGAAAAGGGCATGGTGGGATGGTTCTATTTCCCTGCTGCCTGAAAGAATCTCTGCTTCCCAGTAGATAAAATTATCCCTTGGAATAGCACAGAAATAAATTCCCCATGGCTACCATTAAATGGGGTTGGTCATGGACATTAGTAAGGAATCATCCTTAAAAAGCTCATGTGTTTGACTGACTTGGAGAGGGGTGGGGAAAAAAATCCACTTCATATCAGGAGGACTTCCCAGAGGAAGCTCTCTGAGCTGCCAGCAAGAAACGGAAGTAGTTTAACAACAATCAGTGCAAAGCAGATGTAACATCATAGATATGATTCTTTGAAAATTCTAAAGCCAGTGATCTTCATATTTGGGCTGAGCAGCTGGTATTCCCCCTCCTTAACAGGGACTAGAATGATATTGCCTAATCAAGCAATGTAGACAAACAAATTACATAGAAATTTCTCCAATTAAACAAGAATCCCATTAAAACACACATACACACACACAGAGCAAAATGAAAAAAATGAAGGTGGAATGTATCAGGTTCCTTCAATGTGTCCACTCTTTGTTTTTTAGTCTGCCTGACATGGTTTGTTTCTAGGACACTATATGCATACTTCCACCTAGGAGTCAGATGAAATCTGAAGTTATAACAACAGAAGAAAAAGGTGACATAACTGTGAACCATTCATTGCAGTTCCAATATCACCAGTCAATGAAAACACTCAGATGTCAAAGTGAAATTTAACTCCTTCCATTTCCCTGATGATCCAGTACATCTGGAAAAACCTTAATCAGGATTTTCAACAGAGACTAAAGATGCTAGCAAACTTCTGTAAAAATTCCTGTCTTTCAAGCTTTGAAAAAGTCACTTCTTTACAGAATATAATGAAAGAAATCATTACTTTTAACTGGACTACTTGGTATTCTTCTTTTTTTCCGTCTTTGTAAGTTCCACAATAAATTCGAAAGATATAAACTGATTTGCAGGCATCAAGAAAGCTGTTTGTTAAATATGTATGTCATTCACCTTTCTTAGAAGAAAATAGGAATTGATAATTTTTTTCAAATGGGCTTAATCTTCTGTAATCATCATGCATATTTCAATGGTATACATTAAGACAAGTGCTACTCAGTCTCTAATGTACAATGGGAATCACCTGGGGCTGCGGCTAAAGTGGAGCTTCTGATGCAGAAGGTCTGGGTGGGGCCCTGGAGTCCACATTTCCAACAAGCTTCCAGGTAATACAAATGCTGATGGTCTAGGAGACCACACTTTGAGCAGCAGCAAGTCATTACAACTCCAGAGCCACTTAACACATGACGTGTTATAGAGCACACACTTAAAGATATCAAGAAAACAGATCCCATGCAATTGATTTTCTAAAAGAACATAAAGTTTTCACATTTAGGATTGAATTCTATGAAATGCAAAATACCCTGTTTCTAGGCCTTTTTTTCCCAAATATTATTCTCTCATCTATTCCACTGAAGTTTATTCATCCTCCAAAACTACTTTATGAGAGTTTTAGCATAGGCACACCTTGCAAATCATCATTTTAATTAATTGTAAGCCCATTACAATTTTTCTTATTCCTCAACCATCTTAAAGTCTGACAATATTAATATGATCACTTTTTAATGAAATTTATTAGAGGGCTACCACTTCTAGAGGCATGTATATTACATTAGTCAATTTGAAATCTACACATAAAATTTCCCACTAACTGCAAGATTATTTTTAACAGAATATAAACTTTAATTTTTATATCAGTACTGAGTTGTGTTCCCTCCAGAAATTTTAAAGAAAATTTCCTCCCAAATTCAATCATTTAACAATGCTTATTAGTTTTAGTGGTATGTTGGGGAAGAGGATGGATTGCTCTAACAACTGATGATTTCAGCGTTGCCCTCCAGTAGCCTGTGTCTCTGTAGGAAAAACAGACAAGCACACAGCCACAAATGAATGCCCCCTAGATAAAAATAGGGGTGAATCCAAATTCTGATTGGAGTACAGACAAGTAAGAGAACAGCTGTTAGGGTAGAGCAAGAGAAAGGTATGGCAAAGAAAATAAAATCTGAGAAAAGTTTTGAAGGAAACACAGGAGAAATCCAGAGAAAGGGAATATTGAAAATGCATTCTGTTAACACACAAAAGTAAAAATACATTAAAAAGTATTGCATAAAAAGTTCAAGATGGCTTCAAAATATACGAAGTTCCACATTTTAACCCAGCACACAATCCCTGCTGCGGCAGAGGGATTGAGTAAAGAGGTTAAAAAAAAAAAAGCTTCCTATTCTCTAAATGATTCTCTCAGAAGCACCAGTATAAACTGTAGAAATAGCTCTATCTCCTTACTCCCTTGGCTTCATCGTGAGTCTCTTTTCACACACACATTTTGAGCAACTTTTACCTTACAGAATATTGAAACCATTTCGTAAATTCACATAACCTCAAGGAAGACTGAGGAACCATTGGAACATGCATTTTTTATACCATTCCCTTCTGCCTTTAAATAAGAAGGGCAGAGGCTGAGAAGAATCACAGTCTCTTCCTCCTGCCTTGCAACTTGGGTTTGGTGACAACTGGTAATAATAGTAATAAGATTTGAGCCATGCTCCAGGGAGCTCAAAAGTGCCTAAGAAATTCTTTCTCCAACCTCCAATCATATTCTGAGCACTCTCCTCAGTTGTGGGAGAGGGGACAAAGGCAACAAAAGAAATGTACATTGCCTTCAAAGAAAGTACAGATCAGCTGTGAAGGTAAGACCCATATATAGGAAAGAAGCTAAGCAATTCCAGAGGTGGCCTTTAAAATTTGGAAAGATTAGACATAAGAAATTAACTCCACAGAAGGAAGCATTGCATACTTTGCACTACCATCCACTCAAAGTTTAATAAAAAATCAGAAATAAGTTATCGCATGTCTTACAATAGGCACGCATTGGATATAATGATAATCACTGAACAATGAAAAGAAAGGTTATGTCACGAAAGGCATTGTTAGAGTCCTTGATGTATATTCAGGCACACAGTTGGAAGAAGAGCTACACTCCTACACATGATCTGAAACCCCACAGTCAGAGATTATGTCTTCCTATCACAACCATTTTAAATGCATTCAGTTTTTGAACAAAGTTTTGTTATTAACCAATGTGTCATCTTCCACTTCCCTAATTACCATCCCATTCTACTCTCACCATTCCTTTTGCAGTCTGCTTTGGTTTTTGTCTTTGAACTACATGTCTTTTCAACATGAATTTTGTGAAGCTGGAAATTAGTGAGCCCTCAGTGATTTGAACCCTCCAAATCTGATCTTCTCTAGTGCCTAAATCATTTCTTAAGTGGCTGGGAGGCACTTACCTCCAAAAGGAGAGGTTCATTAAATAAGTGATTAGGAAGCATGGTAGATGCAGCTAATTATTGAAGACCCAAGAAAGGAACATTAAACACATCTTATCTGAAGCTTTAGTCAATTGTCAGTAATGTACTCAGCGGTGCCTTCACATCTTGAACTAGTTAATGGCATTAAGGTTATAAGCAGATTGACTTTGACTCTGGGGAGAAACTAACTTGATATTATTTTTCCTCAGGGCTCAAACCATTATGCAAAAGCCCAGGCAAATGTTCCTAATTCTAGGGGAACATTTTATTTTAGCCTTCAAGATGATGACTCAACACTGAGACTTGCTGTGATGTAGGATTCCAGCAGAGAGGACATTTTGTAATCCACAGCAGCAACATGTCCCCTGTCTGGAGGCAAACCGAGAAATAGTTCACTTCAAATGGGCCTCTAAACAGCTGTCAGGTCAGAATAACTTGCAGTCATTACCTCTCTGAGCCATGTTGAAGTGGTGACTTTTAAATGGTGAAAATCTCTATATCGTGTTACTAATCTCACTGGCCAGTGTGGTTCTATCCACAACCAACATTCCCTCTAAGTAAGTAGGCAAAAATAATGCACTGCCAATTATTCAGAAGTTAAAAGAGCAGTTGAGTAGTTGAAAATTTCAGGAAGTGAGGAAATTGAAAATATGTCTCCACAGAGCTTTGACTCCAGAATGATTCACAACAAACAGCTTTTAGATCACAAGGCACCACAAATGAATTTACTCCAACTTCAGGTTTGCCAGTGTTTAGCAATGTAGACCCAGAAGTTGCCTTTCACAAGCCACCATTAGTTCTAGATCTTGGACCCAATTTCCTGACCAATTAGTGGCTCAAGGGTCTGAAATTAAATAAATAGGGAACAGCTGTAAGACTCTAACTACAATTAATCATAAGCCATTAAAATCTAGAATCAAACAGCCTCTCTATAGTTTTGCTCAATTGATTAACTATGATTGGTTAATCACTAAACCATTCTTTTACTTTAACAATTCACTAAAGCCTCAGATAAAATGCATTTCATGTCCCTTCTTGGGCCTTTAATAATTATCTGGGTCTACCATGTCTTTTAATCTCTTATTTAATGAGTGCCTCCAATCTTTAATAATTTAAAAGGATATCAAGCCAAGTATCAATTAAATAGAACTACTCCAGGCAGCATAAACAGTAAGTGTTAAGTCGGTGGGGAAAAGCACATAGAGCCCTGTTGCTTTCTATTGCTCAAGAGCACTTGAAAACTATGGGATTATTTCAAAACATTACATTTCACTGTTATTTATTTTAGTTAGCTTACAGGCAAAATTAAGTAAAAAAAGAAGCATGAAACATTTTGTACAGACTCCAAACAGAATCAGGCATGGCAGTATACAGTCTAACTCTTATTTCTAAATATAGTAAGACTTGCCCAAATAATGCCCCTGTGCAAGAATGCACTCACTATCTTCACCTACAATTTAACTTCTTGTCTATGACCCATCCAATTCCTGACCCAACTTAAATCGATTGATGGCTCCCATATATCTAAGTCATCCAACTGCTTCATGTTACCTCAGAGAAAATGATCTCTGCACACATTTAATAGATTTTGTAAGAGATCAATATTGGACCATTGGTATTTCCTCATTCCTGGAAGATCATTAGAACAAAGTGAGCTACACAGAGTGGCTGGCCCCTGAATAGAGCTGGAAACAGCCCAGTTGTTACAGACAACACTAAACCTCAATCCTCTGAAGTAGCCTTTGGTAGATGGTTTGCAAAAATGTCTGGCTCCAGTATTCCCCTCCCTATAGAACAATCTTTACCATGTGACTTTGCACAGTCTCCCACCTCAAGACAGACTCTCATTCCCCACCCTTTGAATCTGATTTTCCTTGACAACTAACATGTGGTAGAAGTGATGCTCCACCAACTCTGAGCATAGACCTCAACACACCTTGGACACTTATGCTTCCTTTATCAGAAACATGCGCAGCTGCTGTGTAAAAAAGCCTGAGCTAACCTGTGAGAGGATGAGAAACTATGTAGACTGGTCAATGTGTCACAGCTGCTGAGGCCTTCCTACACAGCCCACATAAGCTGACCCAACGGCTGGCCATAGACACAGGAGATCAGGGCTCAAGATAAGAAAAATCACCCAGTGGAGCCCAGCCCAAATTGCTGACCCACAGATTAGGAGCCAAATAATTATTTGTTGTTGTTTTAAGCCTTTGAATTTTGGCTCTGTTACACAGCAAAAGTCACTTAATATAATTCCCCAAATTTTATACCTTGGCCTGCTGGGAGTTTTCATAGATGCCAAGGCCCCAAAGCACCTAGCACTAATAAAGCCAAACAGACTTTCAAATCTAGCCCCCAAATTTCCTGGTGGGGTCACTATATTGCCTTTATCAACCATTTCCCAACTACCTCCAAATGTGATTATCATAAGCATTTCTATTTAACCCAAAATATTCACAACAATGATTCTTATTGCTAGCAAACCTGAAACATTAGCATTTCCTACACATGGAATTTCCACCCTTATTAATTGGCAAGTATGCACGGAAAACATTTTTTATTAAAAATGTTGCTATGCCACTCATATTCATTCAGATATCTCAGTAGTGGTCAGAAGATGCTTCTGGTACTTTCAAAACAATAGCCTTCTCAGTATTATTTAGGTACACACACAGATCACACCATCAATGTCTTCATAAGCAATCGAGCCATGAGATAATAGCAGGAGTTAACTCATACAGCTTCTTCCCTAATACACCTGTCTCAACAAATCACTACCACAGAGTTCTGACATTTTCTGATGACATCAGGAGATATGGCTGAACATGTTTTGAGTGCAGCCACGCTGCTAACTTCAGCTGGCTTTAGCTTGCTGGTGGAGATAACATTTAGATGTCACTCTTGATGTCTGTATCTTAATATGCTTAAGTAATGATACCCTTGAACCTGGGTCAGAAAAGGAGAGCATGGAACAGGTGGTAGAGGTGAACAAAACTGCTTGTTTCTTGGTTTGACGAGCCCTATGAATCCAGCTTCCCTCATCTCTGAATCGGCAGTGTGGTGGCACTGCGGCAACCACAGCCCCTTCATTGTCTGTATCATTCCCCTCACCTGCATATCATACAATCACTTCCCAAAGAGTAATGCAGATAAAATACACCACAGATTCTTTTTTTTAATTTTGCTCTAAACCGCTTAGCATACAAATTTCCAAGCATGTCAAGAGTTTCTAAACACTGTTTATGCTTTGAAGGCTAGTCACCATTTAGGGAATCCAAAATACAAATCTCTTTTTAACACAGATAATTAAATTGCACAGTCTGACTTTGTTTTGATTCCTTGTTGTATTTTCTAAGAAATATATAGCAATTTTCTATTTGTTTAGAAAATTAGCACCTCTTAATAGCTTATGTTTTCTAAAGCAGAATTAGTTCTCTTGATACTTCCACAGATGTACAAAAAATAGGCATTGGTAATCTCATTGTAAAGACAAGAACATAGAAGGGGGCGTGTGACCATGCGTAAATCAGATAAACTAGAATGTAAATTTATTTTGAAATCTGGTCTTGCAATAATCATTAAGCATGCAACAAGCCAAAATTAGGCAAGAAAATCCAAATTTACTGCTCTGAAAACTAAATATAATCCAGTATTTGATATAAGACAAAGACTGAGAAATCCCCAAGATTGTAGGTTGACTATTTTTCAGCTTTGTGAAAATGGGTGTATTTTTACATAATAGAAACTGGAATAATAAAAAACATTCATTGAACACTTACTAGCCTGTAGCCAAGCACTATGCTTTATATTTAATGTTTATAACACTCCTGGAGTGTAACTGACAATATTTCTGTTTTCCAGATGAAATTAAAAATAAGAAGAAAAACATAGCTTTCTCACTGTTACACAGTTGGATCTTCTGATTTCAAATGTGTCTTCTTAATGGGGATGACCCTGAGCCTATGAGGAAATTAGAGCTTTTGAAATTAGGTAACATAATTTTGGATGATTTATTTTTGCTTTCTGTTTTTGCTGTTATATTATTTTCTAAGGAGAGTAATTTCTAAAATCCAGCTTTCTAATAATTGATGAAACATGATAAATCCAAACATTGCATTCTCTACAGTAATTTCTGGGTGTGCTGGGATTGTCTGGAATGCCACTTTTCATACCACTGCATCACAAGCTTCTCTTGCCCATTGGACCAGGACCATGGATGAGTTGCAGTTTTGTTCTAAGCTCATGGATTTGGGGTATTTCACCTATACCTCTGAGAGTCAGGATGATACCGTCTTGTCTTGCATCTCAGATTGCCCCCTCTGTTTACCTGGGGCCTGGATTATCACAATATGGGACAGGACATAAGTTTCTTGGGATAATAAAATGGTGTAATAGCTCAGGATAAAACAGAGCACACAACATCAGGAATCATCCCCATTTCTCAGCTTAAAGAACCATCATTCTCAGCATATGTCCATCTTTTTGACTGCAGGTTTTTCCAATTGCTTTTATTATAGTTTAGCAATTTTTTCCCAGAAATATATTCTTATCCCAGAGATTACTTATTAATTATGAAGGTAAACATGTACCTTTACAATAAAGGCTGTTACCACCTTAACCAAGTGATCAAATTTAGAAACACCAATGGTGGGATAACGTGACATTCTATAACCCTGCTGGGATGCAGTAAGAAGTACATATTTCTCCTAAGGTATCTTATAACCAAAAACACGTTACCCAAATCTAAACATGAAAAAAAAATCAGATAAATGTAAAATGCAGGGGTGTTTCAGGTTAAAATGACGGATGACAAATAATAATTAATGCAAAGGGTAAAACTTGTTTAGTCCCTGGATTGGAAATTAACACTAAAAAGTGACATTTTCAGGAAAACAGAAAATTTAAATATGACTGTATATTAGATAATATTGAACTAATAAGTATTTTAAGTGTAAAATTAATATTGTGGTTTTTAAGTGCCTTTATTTTTAGCAGATGTATATTGAAATAAGTAAGTGTGAAACGTTATGTCTATCACTTTCATAGAGTTCAAAGAAAAAAATGTATGTAGAGAGACATATATATATAGCGAGAGATAAAGTTGTATACGGGTGTTAATTGTACTATTCTTTCAACTTTTATGTAGTTTTGAAGGTTTTCAAAACAAAAAGTTGAGGGAACAAAAGAAAGTGAATATCCAAATTGCTATTTTCCCTTCTAAGTACCACTCATTCCCTCTAATCCCTAAAACCTATGAAAGAAAGAAAGGGAAGGAAGGAAGGGAAGGAGGGAGGGAGGGAAGGAGGAAGGAAAAATATCCAAGATCCTTAAACAGCCTCATTTCAGAAAATAAGATCTTACTATACATCTTCTGTTCACCTTGGATTTGATTTCTCAAGGAAGAAGGAAGCTTCCATGCTTAAAGACATCAAGAAATGGTACTCTCTCATGAGGAGGCCCAGATGCTTCACCTCAGTCTGTGTGCTAGTATCACTCCTGGGATATCACATGACATTCATGCCCCTGCACCATTACCCCACAGAATACCCATTGCAGTTCCTGGCAAGGCTTCTTCCATTCTCATTAGGCACATCTATTTATGTATCTGGCTCATTTGAAGGCAGCAGCTCTCATTTATTTTAGTCATTCATTCATTCATCCATTCATTACAAAATATTCACTGAGCACCTACTATAAGTCAGGCCCTGTTCGAAGCACTAGGGATCTTGCAGTGAACAAAGGAGTCAAACATCCCTGATCTTAAGGAGCTTTATATTTTAGTATGGATGAAGAGAGACAATAAACCAATAAACAAGCAAAAAGAATTATAGTCTATGAGTGGTATGACAGCTTGAAGTTCTTTTATGAATGCCCAAAAGAGAAAGATTATGTTGTTGAACTAGTCCATTCCTGCATATGTGAGTTCCTCTTGATTGGACTACGTCAGTGAGGCATGACTCAGGTTAAGTCCCCACCCTCTCGCTGGGTCTGAAATGAACAGAGACACAAAGAGAAAGGAAGTCACCATTTTTGACCCTGAAATGTGAAAGGAGCACTCAAGGTTCGCTAGCAGCCAAACTTAAGCATGAAGCCCGCAAGAGGCTGGGCTCACAGAGAAGTTCAAGCCTGAAGATACAAACCAGGAGCAGCTGAGCCTGAGAGAGGATGTCTGGAAAGGGACAAGCACTATGCCTGGGTTGCCCACAGCTGAGTTCCAGGAGATGGTAGATTCTGAAGGGGAAGGCAGGGGCCTCCACAGAGATTGGCAGCCATCTTCACCATGCGGCAGAACCTCAGAATCACCAGTAGATGACTTTGGTGAGAAAGCACCTCTGAAGATGCCTTGATTTGGATATTTCATGGCCTTGGGTCTCTAATATTTTACCCCTAATAAATTTCTCATTATAAAATCCAACCCATTTCTGATGCTTTGCATTGGCAGCCCTTTGGCACACTAAGACAAGTGGTGAGTACTATGAAAAAGTAATGGAAATGAAGATGATGGAAGGTACATGTAATTTAATTGACTTGTCAGAGAGAGCATCCCTAAGAAATGACAATGAAGAAAGACATTTCTGAAAGAAGTGAGGGAGGGAGTTACATGGATGGATGAGAAAGAGAGCAGAGGAAGGAGCCTGTGCAAAGCCCTGTGGTAGGTATGACAGTGCTGGAGCATTTACAGGAGGAGGCTGGGTTGGCTAAAATGGTGTGAGTCAAGTCAGAATCAAGAGTTTTGAGCTGAGGAGTGACATGATCTGTGCCAGGTTCTGAAAGCAGCACTCTGGCCGCTGCACTGAAAAGAAACTTTTGGGAGTAGGTCTAGGCAGGGGCAGAAGCTCAGCACACAGAGAGGAGGATGGTGGCAAGAACCTTGGTAGAAGGAAGGAATGAGTAGGTCTGTCAGAGAATTTTCCCTCCTATATTGCAATCAATGAGAATGATATGATTTACATAATTTTGGAAACTGAACCTTTTGGGTTTAATATTTGTATGAGGTCAAGTTGCAACAATGAAACTAGAGTTCAGATACCAGCTGGTTAGTTGGTGAAAGAGCTAATGATTATCCTGTCAGTACTTGGCTTCCTGATGACCTTCCCTGCTGCAGTGTGTACCCCACACGGACATTCACCTACAGCCAGGAAGTGGCATATTCATTCTCACCCAAGTCAGGTGCCAGGTATATAATTTATTCATCTCTGGATGAAATTGGGCATCTGGAGTTTGTTTTTTGTTGTTGTGTGATGCCAGTAGATTTACCAGTCTTTAAGTATGTACCCAGGAGAAAAAGTGCAGAAAAAGTGGAAAAGAAATGTGATATATTGCAAACTTAGAACATTTACCAAATAGGAAAGTAGGCATGCATGTAAAATATACGATGATATCATAAGGATGTCATGTTGTTTCAGGAGACATTTTAAAATAGGGAACCATTCTATATATAACTGAAACTTGATTTACTGTAGTCCAAACTTGTTGGAATTTTCTCTGTGGCTTAAAGTCTTAAAATATTTTGCTTGTGTATTGCTAAAGACAGCTATTTATTCTGAAAATGAAGACCTGGATTGCTTTCATCTGTCATTCTGAACTCATAGAGCACAAGCCCAATAAGAAAGCTATTAATTAATTTTGATTTAGTTCTGTTTTAATGTTGTCAAAAATATGTTTCAATAATCATGGCAAAGAGCTCTTAAATTACCAAAAAAAAAAAAAAAAAAGAAAAATCTCTCATATAAAATGTCTCCTTTAGCATTTTCTTCATCAATGTGAATTTTACAAAATAGTCTACATGATGACTTTGCTAAGAGATGCTATGGTTTATACCCTGTCTACTGCCAAAATGGATATGAAGTTAATATAATAAATAATACATGTATAGAAATACCATTAAAAGTGGAACAGAAAATCAAAAACCTTGGAGATGGATGGAAAAAATAGATATGTTAAAAAGACAAATTCATGTAATTATTCAAAGGGAAAATTAAATTTTATTTGTGGCATCCTGACAACTAAAACATAAAAGGAAACACAGTTGGCCAAATAGCTTTTTATTTGTATTATTTCACATCATTATGCCTTTAACAGCATTTCAGTAAGGATTTATTACATAAATCTTTGTAATGTTGTTCACTGTCTCTAATGATATCTCTTACAATGAATTAAACAAGATGTAAAGACATTTTCTCATAGACTGGTCCTAGGATGGCCCACATGATGGATCATTTCATTTTGTGGCAATTTTTGTGTCATCATTAAAAACAGACAGGGCCCTTAGGAATTAGTATCTCTGCTCCTGGATATTAATCCACTGTTTCAGTGGATATGTTGGGGTACAACAAGAATGAGAGTAAGATGTCTTTTGAGCCTATCTGCTTCAAATAAAGCTACTTGATCCATGGTAGAGCAGAGATTTGTGAAAGTTTCACCCACAAATAATGCTTTGTGAAATTGCCTAAAAGCTATTGAATAAGTGTTGCTTAAAATTCATAAAGCATTCATCAAATAATGTTTGATACTTAAGAAACAAGCAAAAAAGATTGGAAAGAAATTTGTTTGTATAATTTTCATAATTGGTTTAAGGTCTTTTTTAAAAATTTGCTCTAAGCATTTTTAGATTTACTAAAATTCGCTGGGTAATAAAAATCTGTAAGTTGTAGGACCTATACTCAACCCCACCACTGTTCAAAAATTACTGAAAATAAAGTCCCAAGAATAATTGCCAGGGCAGTTCAAATGGGTCGATGGTGCTTTTTAATCTTAAAAGTAACGGATACATTTTCCTTTCCAAAATGAGTTTCATTTGGGTCAT
>JAQZBX010017796.1:0-11774 GCA_029593785.1 Cabassous unicinctus | reverse complement strand
CCTTGTGGCAGAGCAACGGAAAAGCAACGGAAGAGCTATGTTAGTAGAATAAAGTGCACAGCCATTTTCTTACACGTGTCTATGCCTCATTCCTTCACTGGGTAACTCGGAGTCTCAGTTGATTTGTCCCGCGGGTCAGGACAGCCAGCTGAAACACAATCGTCCCCTATCTTATTTGCTGTACTTTCTACCTCCTCTTTAATGCTCTATTGAAAGCTAACTCATATACAGCTCCAGATGAAAAACATTACCAGTGTTGGAGCAACCATCTTGACTGGGGATTCTACACATGACCAGGCTGAATTCCACTGCCTCATATAAAGAGTAAGGAAATGATCATTTAAAATGCTAAAAATAATGAAGAAAGCATCTTTGTTTGGTATTTTATTATTATGTAAATTCACTTGAACAGTTAGTACTTTAAGCAGTGGCAAATCTGTGAGTGATGGTTGGACACTTTTATATCCCTGTAGGCCTATAAGTACTAGCTGGTATATCACAGATACCATAGGAAACAGCATGTTAGCAACTTGGTCTCCTTAGCAGTGAAGATTGATGCTTTCTCACCTGAGACGGAGGGAGATCATGAGCCCACCTGTCCCTTAGCTTCTCTGGGACCAGAGATATCAGTGGGTCCTCTGGGAACCACAAGCTGGCAGAAGCTGTTCTTGCTCTTCAAGAATCCTGAGAACTGCAGGCCACAGAACTCTTTGCTGCTTCCCTTTAGGCTGACAACCATTCCAGAGGCAAATGGAATCCTACAGGCCTGTTCGCTCCCTCTCACTGCAGCAGAGCTCCCTGCTTCTCACAAAAAAACTTCCAGGGCACAGCAGCTGCTCAGCTCAAGAATAGTTGTTGGTTGGATTCCAGGTGCTAAGGGAGAACTGCAAAGGACAAAAAGACACCATCTCCCTACAAGCACCCAACACCACCTTCCTGCAATTGCCTACCCAAAATCAAGCCTCTTCCTAGATGAATGAGCTGGCTGGTTTCCTAACCATTGGCATGGATTCAGATTGAGAAATACCTCTTTTTTTGTTTTTGTTTTTTGCAAGGTTTACTTCCCTGCAATAGTGTTGTGAGGCACATGTATCTCTAGAAGGCTTTAAGTGAGTTGAATTCAGCCCCGCAGTGAGGATCATGGAGAGGGAGACAGTCAAGATAGGGAATTAGGGGATCAAAGAAGTAGACACTAAGTTGTCCAGCCTCCTGCCTGCATTCTAAAAAAAAACAAGGTTAGACAGATGTTTCCAGGTCTCAGAGGGTCTCTATTTTTACCTTCCTATAAATTCTGATTGAATATCAACAAGTCAGATCCTCAGTCACCTTACAAAACCTTCAGACAAATGGCTGTTTATTTTTGTTTATTTTGAGATTAATTTTGAGATTAATCTGATTTTGAGATTATATCCCGTTATAGAAACCAGAAACTTAAAGTCTCATCCAAAAATCATTCTGCTCTCCACCCTACCCCAACCCCGGATAAACACATATGGTTCCAAAAAGGCAGAAGGATATGAATCACTGTTATTATCAAAGGTTTGAGAAATCCGTGGAAATTCATAGCCACGATTTCCAGATTGTATTTTTAACCCAATTCTGAGAACTTTGTCACTCCAATTCAAAATTAATGAGAACAAAAACACTTCTAACTTTCTAAACTTGGAAAAGTTTTTAAAAAAATAATCCAACTTTCTTCCACCTTGGAAAGGCCTAATTTACATAAATCCCCTTACCCCCACTTTACCTCTGACAGTGGAATTCTAAACAAAGCAATCACTCTGGCAGATGAGTCAGATTTGCTTATTGTATTTTATGCACGCGTGTTAAAGGAAGGTGACTAGCTCTCCTCAAGTTATTTATTGTTGTCAAGAGGTACAATTTAAAAATCCTGCTCTTTAATTTTCTCCCCTCCTGTAACAGGCAGATTGCTCCCCCCACACTTTCTTGAAAGTGTACTAAATATTTGAGCATTAAGAAATCCTAATTTTTCCTCATAAAACTACATAGAAACATGTATTTTAATTTACATTTTTAGACAAAGAGTACCCTTTTATTTGGGGGCTTTCAGGTTTTGGAATAAAAGGATTTTTAGGTAAATTAGCTGTTAAAATTACTGTTATACTCATAAAAGCTGCTAAAAATAATCAGTTCATAGGGCCAAAAATTCATATGCTATGGTATTTTCTTCCTGACAGATATTTCAGAATCTGGCCTAGAATAGAGGATGTGTATTTTACTTGTAACAGAATAAAATTATCAAGAAAATGACTCTTGCATCCATAAGTCTTAGGTAGTGCTTGTATTTATATAGACTGGGATTTCCAAACACTTAAAATTATAAACACCCAAAGACAGTTTGAGCTACATCTGTCTATCCTTGTTTCTGACTCAACTCAAGAAATACAAATAAGCCATAACAAGTGGAAAGCTGCGAGTTGCTTTCTCTTTATTTCTGTGCTTTTCTGTTTTGTTGAGCAAATGTGTCCCTCCCTCAATTGAATGGTAGCTGCTCCCAAATTTCCTCTGCCCCCATGAGAGCAGCAGCTATTTAAACATCAGACACATTAGCGCTCTTCCAAAAGACAAATCTTTGCTCATGTTTTCAAGCATGGAGACAAACATAGGCAGCAAACATGAACAGCAATTTGGAATTTACTTTATTCCCCTCCTCCCCCACCCCGGTTAGAATCAGCAAGATGCTGATGGGTCCGGTCACTACAGAGGTAAGCACAGCAAGAGAGCGCAGGTAATCTTGTGTCTGAAAGGCATTAGGAGAGGTGGATGGGCTCTATACCCCAGTATTGGGGTAGAACTGGTACTAAGAAAGCTAACTTTGGTTCATATTTTTCCTGTGTGGTCAGAAAACATATATGTGAACAGTGGTACATTTCTGAAGATAGATGTTTTTACATACCCCCCTTGCAATGCCCTACAAAGAGATGGGAGCCTTTAATGAAATGGCAATCTATCTTGCTCCTTCACAGCTGCCTTTTTATTTGGTGTGCAGTCAACTGTGTATTTAATACAAATATTGCTTCAGGATTTCCAGAGCAGATAAGAAGACTGCTGATGCCAGAATGCAGTGCAGAGAGAATCTGCACACAGGTAGCCCAGTGAAATTTAGCTTGGTGATTAATTACCATAATGATCATAATTAATAATTATCTTGTACCAGTGGAGGATTGTACTAATTGTAATCTCTTCTCTTAAAAGTCCTAATATTTTATTTCTGCTTATTGCTAACTATCAAGTGGAATGCTAATGGAAACGTGGATGACTGGTATTATAATAATTATAACTATAATCACATTCAGCAGCTAACTTCTGATTAAAATAAATAAGATGATTTAGCGAATTGGCTACATCCAGTTGTGTTTCCAATAATATATATTATTTTGAAAAATTATTTTCTTCCAATAAACGCCTTTGAAGGTCAGATAAAAAATTATGTGGATGTGTTTTATTTCTAAGGAGATGTATTCTGTGGTAATAAGGAGGTTAATTGCATATTCATCAGTTGATGGAGTTTCAGGATAAATACAAGTTAGCATGTAATAAGTACCCCTGTTCCTAATGGAATTATAATATTGTTACCTTGCCATTATATGCAGGTCATTCTTGGATGTTCTGCAAGTAATGAGTGTATGTATACAAACCTGAAATTTCTTGACTGAACTCTGAAGAGCAATCAGATAAAATTATCCATGGCAGTTTTAAAATGTTGCATTGTGTGATAAGAGGGAGATAATGTTTTCTTTTTATTTATGAACATTCTCCAAAATGATATTTACAATTATCATATATATGTGTTTATTATATATATGTTTATTATGTATACATCAATTCAAATATCTGTCCATGCTAGCATTGATGACTCACATCAAATAAAGCCAAGAAAAGTGATAATAAATGCATATATGCCTGTCTTCATGTGGATGGAAATGGAGGGCAGGGCAATCTCCTGAAATGGCAAATGTGAGTAATAGGTACATTAAATATAATTTTAGAAACATTTTGTGCTGCTTTCTGAATCTTGTCTCTCCCTGATACACAGCTCATTTTTCCCATTTAATTCATTGAGTCAGCAAACTCCATCCATAAAGGGCCAGATAGTAAATATTTAAGTTTTGCAAGCCATATGGTCTCTATCACAATGAATCAACTCTGCCAGTGTATCAAAAGCAGCCACAGGCAATATGTAAAGGATTGGTGTGGCTATGTTCTATAAATTTTTATAAATTTTTATAAATTTTAATTATAAAAATAAGTGGTGACTGGATTTGGCACAAAGGCCATAGTTTACTGAACTTTGATCTATTAAAAAATATTTAACAGCACTTATGTGTTAAGTGCTATTCTAAGTGCAAGAGGTACAGGGTTAAATAAGAGATACAATTTACTTACTCATCAAGCTTTCACTCTATTAATTGAATACCTACTACATGTATGGTAATCTGCTAGGGGGATCCAACAGGGAATGAGACATTTTCCTTGACTTCAAGAGGTTTAGAATTTTGTGATTCATTTGTGTGTATTGGATGTGGTTTATTTCTGTGGTACGTTACAGTTTTTTAAAAATCTAATTAAAAAATGGGGTTTGGTATATAAAATTTGTGCTCTGCATTGTTAGTTCCCCCACCAATCTTTGAGGACCTTGATGAAAGGGAAATCTAATGTTATGCACTTATGCTTTCCTATCACATGTAATTAGGTACTACTATACTTCATTCTTAGAAGCAGAACAATTTTTGTTCTTTATTGTATACCCATATTTTGCAGTTTCTATTCCTTAGCATCAATATTCTAGTAAGAAGAATTGCTTGAGGCAATTTAAGGACAAACTATTTCAGCTTGCTGAATTTATTTATGTAAAGTTAAGGTAAAGAGATAAAAGGAAAATATGGCAGACAAGGCAAATTATTTGCCTCTAATGAAACAATATCTTTTTTTTCTATACTCTTGAATTCTTGAAAAGATGTCTGTCCAGCCAGAGGTAAGAGAGAAACTTACAGGCAATGGAGGATTCCTGAAATATGCAGCAGCAGATCTTTTTGGTGAGTTCATCAAAGAGTAGGAGAGGGAAATCCCAAGACAATTTGCATGTGAAAAGAAGCAATTCTTATGGGGATAGCCATATGTATATTTGTGTTAAGGCTTGAATGCATGATCACGAATATCCATGGAATAAGAAGAGTAGGAAAGATATCTCTATTTTCTTAGATCTGCATTCAGAAAATGGAGTATCCCACAAGACCTTGCCTAAGTAGACTATCAGGATTTATGTACCTCAGATCTCAGTTGCTCTGTCTTTCAATTTTCAGGGAAAGAGGCTAGAAAATTAGGAAAGAAGATCCAAATGTGGCCTTTCATACCTAGAGAAATCAGAATATAGAGAATCAGTGAGGAATCAATTCAAATAAACACATACACACTTATTTATTCTCTATATATTTCCAGCAGTGTTCTATAGGTATAGTTTAAAAATAAGGGCACCAAAGAAACATAAAAAGTTATTACAAAAAGGAAATCTATAGACCCATATCTCTCATGAACATAGGAGAAAAATCTTCAAAAATATTAGCAATTTGAATCCAAGAATGTATGAAAATAATTAAATATTACAACAATACCTGTCAGTTCAGGGAACTGAAGAACACTGACTAAAACTGGTTTTGATACTGGAGAATGGGGTGATACTATAAAAAATACCTAAAAATGTTGAAATAACTGGAATTGAATAGAGGCTGGAAGAATTGTGAGATACTTGACTGAAAAAGCCTAGATTGCTTTGAAGAGGGCTCAAAAGTAAGTGAGAGCTGTAGAGAAAGTTTGTGTCATCTTAGAGATCATAATTTATCATGAATAGAATGTTGATAGAAATATGGGCATTACTGTTACCTCCAATGAGGCCTTAGAAGGAAATGATGAATGTATTGTTGCAAATTGGAAGAAAGGTGACACTTTTTATAAATTAGCAGAGAATATGGTAAAATTGGGTATCCAAAAGTTCAGAGACATTGGAATGCTAGAATGGATTTGTCATGTAAAATTTGCTCATCCACCCCAGAAATGTCCAGAAGGCACAACTTTCACCAGGATAGTGAGGAATAAATTTGTGAGAGCGACTCCATTGTCCCTGAGGAACTCTGTGGTTGTTCTTTCCTGTAGGTCAGATAATTCTTTGGGATCTGCTTTCACTGAAATTGGATCCTTAAACACAATATGAATGATTGGTTCCTGGCTTGGCAGGAGCCAATTGGCAGCACTTAATCACTAAACAGAAGAGCTATTGTAATGTACAGCAGAGTCAAAGCCATAATCCGAATAGCCTGACTTGCAGAGACCTGTGGTGTTGGCTAGTTGATCATAGGGTACCTAGAAATGAGAGAGATGTGAAGTCTACTAAACTCTTACTTGATTTGAATAAGCAGAAGCATTCTAGACCAAATGAAGAAAAGTCTAATTTGAATCACAAAAACAGGGAGTCAAGGGACTGCAATCAATTCTTTTTTTATTTTTACTTTTTATTTTTAAAGAAGCTTTAAATTACATAAATGTTACATAAAAATATGTAAGGGATTTGCATATGCCTCACTCCCTCCCTCTACCACACTTTCCCACATTAACAACATCCTTCATTAGTATGGTACATTTGTTCCAAATGATGAACACATATTGAAGCACTGCTGCTAACCATGGACTACAGTTTACATTATAGGTAATACTCTGTCCCACACAATTTTGTAGGTTATGACAAAATATATAATGGCCTGTATCTGTCACTGCATTGTCAGGCAGGACAACTCCAATGTCCCAAAAATGCCCCCATATTTCACCTGTTCTTCCCTCTTCCATCCCTCAGAACCTCTGGTGGCCACTGCATTTATATCAATGATAAGAGGTCTTCCATTGCTTGAATAATAATAAGTCTACAGTAGAATAATGGACTACTTTAGTCCACTGTTCATTCCCCAGTCTTGAGGATTTGGGGATGGTGATGCCCACTCTGCTTCTAATTGTGAACAAGCAAAGATCCCATGGAGCAGATGGATGGAACTATCGTGTTTGCAGTCTCAGACACTCTCTGTTCCTTGGGATGGGTGTTGTTCACCATCATCTCCTTGTTAGTTGTCCTGGGTGAGTCCAATGAACTGGAAAGTACGTATTGCAACTCTGCTGAAATTCAGGGCTCAGCTGGCACATGGACAGACCAAAGATTTAAGTCTCTGGGTGATATATTTATCAAGTATAGTGCTAATTATAGGTCCAAATAAAAGTGGCAGAAAAGCCATGTGTAGAGAACCTATAAATGAGTCTAACTGCAACACTAGGGAGCATAAATTCCAAAGAAAGTCCCACTGACAGGGTACCAAATTCCTGAGCTGTCTTGCTTATAGTTTCTGGATGTCTCTAGTGCCCCCAGGAGCCCTGCTATTTGAGACATTGTTTACTGTGGCATTCAATGAGATCCTGCTGAGACTTGCATAAGTGTAACTTCTGGAATGACCTCACAACTCACTTTGAAATCTCTTAGCCATAAAAACTCATTTGTATTTACCATTTCCCCCTTTTGGTCAAGGTCTTTTCCAAATGCATTGCTAGTTGGCACTTGGTAATAATCTCTCAGTGCCAGAGAGGCTCATCCCTGAGAGTTTTGTCTGACTTCAGGGGATAGGGGAAGTAGTGTATTTATATGTTGAGTTTGGCTTAGAGAGAGGCCACATTTGAGCAACAAGGGGGCTTTCAGGAGGTACCTCTTAGGCAGTATATAATACTAGGCTAAGTTTCAATTTCACAAGGAAAGTTTCATAAGGAAGGCAGACTATTATGCTAGGCCCTTGATATTGATGATTGTATTTATGAACCTTTTCAATCAATTCTTAACATGCTTTACAGTACCCCTTTAATGAAGGGAAGGCTAAAGCCTCTTGGGGAAGGACCCTACTATACTGTGAAAATATACAATGTCAAATTTCCTCCCAGCATTCCCCAAAGGGACCTATGGCTTTTTACCAGGATGACTGTGCATTGGGGAAAAGAAAATGATCAGACTTTTGAGGATTATTAGACACTGAGTTGGAACTGATATTAATTATTAAATATCACTGTGGTCCACCATCACAGTAAGAATTTATGGAGGTCAGATATGTCTTACCTCAGGTCTATTTCACAGTGGGTCCAGGGGGTCCCTGAACCCATTCTGTGGTTATTTACCTGGATCTAGAATGCATAATAGGAAAAGTCATACTCAGCAGGAATCCCATATTGGCTTCCTGTCTTATGGAGTGAGAGCTAGTATGGGAGAAAAGGCCAAGTGGAAGCCACTAGAAGTGCTTCTACCTACAAAGTAATAAAAACAATTCCTTCTGGAGGAATTGCAGAGATTAGTGTAACCATACAGGACTTGAAGGATGCAGGGCTGGTGATTCTTAGAAGGAGAAATGACCAGAAGTTTTACACTGTGTGAGCATAAAGAACAACTTGAAAGCCTGAAAAAAAAGTAATAGTTTATGGAAATGAAAGATACAATGGATGAGATTAATAATCTATTAGAGGCCTATAACAGAAGATTTGAAATGTTAGAAGAATGAATAAATTATTTCAAAGATAAGATAATAGAAACTGAAATGATAAGAGAAGAGATAGAGGAAAGTATGCAAAAAATTGAACAGAGTCTCAGGCAACTGCAAGACAATATGAAATGCACAAACATATATGTTTATAGGTGTCCCATAAAGAGAAGAGAAAGGAAAAGGCATAAGAAGAATATTTTAGGAACTACTAACTGAGAATTTTCCAACCATTATGAAATACATGAATAACAATATTCAAGAACAACATACCCAAAAAAGAATAAATCCTAATAGACCTACTCCAACACATCTACTAATCAGATTGTCAAAGGCCAAAGATAAAGGATTTTGAAAGCAGCAAGAGAAGAGCAATACATTACTTAAAAGGGAGCTTCAATTATGCTAAGTGCCCATCCCTCCTCAGAAACCATGGAGGTGAGAGGCAAATGTTGTATATATTTAAGGTAGTGAAAGAGAAAATTTACCATCAAAGAATTCTTTATCTGGTAAAACAATCCTTCAGACATTAAGTCAAATGTAAATTCTTTACAGACAAACAAAACCTAAGAGAGTGTGTTTTCAAGAGAATGAATCTACAAGAGATATTAGAGGGTGTATTACAGCCTAGCAGGAAAAGACAAGTGAGAGAGCTCAGAAAAGAGTGTAGAAATGAACAACATAAGAGAGACTGAAAGGGTGAAAAGACAGACAATAGTAAGAAATGACAATAGAAAGTCAAAGGATAAAATGGACGAAATAGGTAACATCTTTATAGCCATAACACTGAATGATAATGGCTTAAACTCCCCAAATAAAAGACATAGATTGGTAGAATGGTAAAAAAATATGAGCCATCTGTTTGTTGTCTACAAGAGACTAAACTTATATGCAAGGACACAAGCAGGCTGAAAGTGAAAGGTTCAAAAAAGAGATTCCATAGTAATAGCAATTGAAAAAGAGTGGATGTAGCAACACTAATATCAGATAAAATAGATTTTAAATCAAAACTCTTATAAGAGATGAAGTAGGTTACTATATATTAACAAAAGGGAAAATTCACCAAGAAGAAATAACAATAATAAATGGTTATGTACCTAACATAGGTGTCCCAAAATTACCAGAATTCTGCAAAATATTTTACATTAGTTACTTTAATCTCCACAACAATGCTTTGGATAAATCATACTGCTCTCAAAAAAATGTATAACCTTCTTTCTGGTGAACTTATTACTAGTTCCTGGCACTGAGGAATAAAGTACATATATACCACATATATATATGACTGCAAGAGAAATATGCCAGTGTAGATAAAGGTTTCTCAATTTTGTTGATATTGAATAAACAACTTTTGGTTTTGTCAGTTACCTCTATTTTTCTCATTTTAATTTATTTCTCCTATGATCATGGTTATTTCATTCTTTCTGCTTACTCTGACTTTAGTTTGCTGTTCTTTTTCTAGTTCCTCTAGCCGTGTACTTAGGTCCTTGGTTTTAGTGTTCTTCTTTTTTAATGTAAGCATTGAGGGCTATAAATTTCCCTCTCAGCATTGCCTTAGCTGCATCCAATACACTCTGATACGTTATGTTCTGTTTCATTTATCTTGAGATATTTGCAGATTTTGCATGCAATATCTTCTTTGACCCACTGATTATATAATCATGTGTTGTTTAATCTCCATGTATTTGTGAATTTTCCCTTTTTCTGCCTGATATTGATTTCCAGATTTATTCTTTTATGTTCAGAGAGTGTGATTTGTATAATTTTGATCTCTTTCAATTTATTGAAATATACTTTGTGACCCAACATATGGTCTATCCTGGAGAAATATCCATCCATGAGCTTTTGAGATCAATGTATACACTGCTGTTCTGAGCTGCAATGTTCTGTATATGACTATTAGACTTAGTTTGTTTATCATATTACTCAAGCTATCTTTTCCTTTATCAATCCTCTGTCCAAATGATCTATTTAATGAAGAGTTGTGTAATAAAGTTGTTATTGTACAGACATCTAGTTTTCCCTTCAGTTCTTCTAGTAATTGCCTCATGTAATTTGAGCCCTCCTGGTTAGATGCATATACATATATGATTGCTATTTCTTCCTGGTGAATTTCCCCTTTTATTAGTATACACTGATCTTACTTGCCTCTGGTAAGTACTTTGCTTTTAAAATATATTTCATACAATATAAGTATAGTTATTCCAGCTTTTTTTATGGCTACTGCATGTATGGTATATCTTTTTTGATCCTTTCACTTTCAATGAATTTGTATCCTTGAGTCTAAAGTGAGTCTTTTGTAGACAGCATATAGATGGCTTATATTTTCTTACCCTTTCTGCCCGACTGCGTCTTTTGATGAAGGACTTTAATATATTAACATTCAATGTTATTACTGTGTAGGCTGTTCTTCCTTCACCCATTTTGATCTTTGATTTTTATCTGTGATATATTGTTTTCACCACTCATTTTCCAATTTTAGTTACTTTTACTGATTTAATCTTCATTTTCAGACTCTTCCATGTCTCTCTCCTACCTTCTCTTTTCAGCCTGTGTCACTACCTTTAGTATTTCCTGCAAAGCCAGTCTGTTAGTTGCAAAATCCCTCAATTTCTGTTTATCTGTGAATATTCCAAACCTGCCCTCATGTTTGTTTGTTTTTATGACAGTCTTGCTGGATATAAGATTCTTGGCTGGCAGTTTTTGTATTTCAGGGTCCTAAATATTCCATACCACTGCCTTCTTGCCTTCATGGTTTCTTATGGTGCATTTCTTATATGTGATAAATCTTTTTTCTCTTGCTTTCTCAGGATTCCCTCTTTATCTTTGACAATTGACATATTGATTAATATGTCTCAGAGTATGTCTGTTCAGATCCATCCAAATGGGTAAACATGCTTCTTGGACACAGATACCTATATCCCTCCATAGGGTTGAGAAATTTTCTAACAATATTTCATCAAATATTCCTTCTGCCCCTTTTCCCTTCTCTTCTTTGTCTGGGACTGCCATGATAAGTGTGTTTGCATGTCTCTTGCCATTATTTAGTTTCCTGAGACCCTGTTGAACTTTTTCCATTCTTTTCCATACCACTGCCTTCTTGTCTTCATGGTTTCTTATGGGGCATTCCTTATATGTGATAAATCTATTTTCTCTTGCTTTCTCAGGATTCCCTCAGGGATTCCTGAGAACCTGTTCAAC